>CM068584.1:37882574-38155074 GCA_035048485.1 Pteria penguin
GTGTTCATTATTTTACGTTATGTCGAGATTGTTTTACCATTTAAGTAAGCTGAGCACTGACAAGAATTCATTCCTTGTGTGTGAGCTGACTAATGACGTAATTGAGGTCCCACAGGGAATCTAGCCAATGGCAGGAATTAAATTCTCCAAAATGGGAGTAAGGTGGCCATGGAAAAATTAAGATCTCAAGAGTACTATTATCGATGACGTAAGACGAAAGATCTATGCAATGACAACAAATGATGCATTTCTGGTTAGCTGGCCATAGTGATTGAGGCAATAAGGGTGAATTGACCAATGATAGATATTAAGTATTGAAGCCTAGCTGATAATCTAATCAATGGCCTCGTCCTTAAACTAATAAATAACAAGAATTAACACCTCGAGAGTGAGAAACCGACCACAAGAATTGAGCCCTCGTTGACACACTGACCTATAAAACACAAAAGTAACTGGTGTCACATGGCTAACAACAATGTACCACAGTCGACATTCACGGACCCCGGAAATTCAGAGGAGAGATCAAGTGCCCGGGAGCGTCTCCTGTTGGCTAGCCACACCCGCCGTGAATACCCTGACATTAAGATGAAACGACATAATACAGCACTGTATATATACGTGAATGTGAACACTGTGTAGAAATTGTCACATTCACATAACACCAGGGTATAATAACGCTAAAGTCAAACCCTCCGCGGGGAACCATTTTACGAGCTCCACACTGCAAAGGGAATACGTGTGACGTTCATGAAAAATGCGAAAGTAACTGGTGTCATATGACTATGGCTCTAACAACAATGTACCACAGTGGATATTCACGGACCCTTGAAATTCATAGTTGAGACTTTAAGAAGAATTGGGGACTCATGTGTAAAGAAACCAATAACAAGAGTTGAGGCCTAGTTGAGAAATGACCAATAAGAAGAATTTAAGACCCCTGGGTCAACTGACAGGAACTGAGGTCTAGTGGGTTTCTTGACCAAAGATAAAAGTGGAGGATTCTAGAATGGGTAAAACAATAAGAGGAGTCCAAGCCTGTGTGGTAAGAATGGATGCCTCGAATGTAAGGTGGTTTCAAGTAGGTACCTGAGAAGAGGATTCCCAAGTTCTTTCATATTAAAAGATTTAAATAAACTAGAGCTAATAGTTCGTCCTCTGGAAATACTTACTAAAGTAAGATCATATACACCAGTGTCACATTATTGTACCATATGCATATTTCGTAAACTTATATCTTTTCATTGATGCCCACAGTAAAACCATAACATTTATAAAACAGATAATTACGTAATTTAACGGACATATGAAAAACATAGTGCACTCCTTTTCTCTTCACTTGTGATCGTTTTCTACAGTGATAAATCTTGCATTGTGTTTTCAATGTTTATTTCTAATGCGACAAGTATATTACACTAGCAAAGCCATGTGCATGGCTCAAAAGAGACAACATATACAATTAAGGAATCATGAATATAAATCCAAATCTAAACGTGAAACTGTATTGTGACTGTAACTATACTCTACATTTAAACTGAGAATTAACCAAACGAATACTGAATATATTCTAATCACACAACAGTATTAACAGTACTTCTAATGCAATACACCTAATCCATATATGTACAAGTATCCAAGAATTGTGAAAATTATAGAATATCATACACTAAAAACATGCTATGATTTGCAATCAATATTATAAGAAAATAGAATCAGGTAAAATGATCTTGAGGACGACATTTAACGTCTTGGAGTTTATAAGTTCACAACAGAAGCAATTAATGCAATATCACTGTGAGACTAACACAAAAGCAAAAGCGATGGACATTCACAGACCTCAGATTGATTGAGGCCTATTCCACTTGCAATGTGGAGCTGGCAGAATTATTCTCCGTTGAACGTTTCACTTGTGTACTATTTGGTCTTAGATAGACCAAAAACATGTTTTATTGTTGGTGGGTATTTGGCCGAGAAATAAACGTTGAAAATGTTCTGCGATTTTGATACACAGACTTTCTTTAGCATATCAAGGTGAAATGCAATCAACCGTGACAATATTTCCTTGTTTACATTGTATTTTCTCTAGATAATGGCTGTTTTATAGCCTTCTAACCATTTGCTCTGTTCTTGCTTGCTGTTTATTAGACCTTCTGTTTAATAATGAAAAGGAAATGCACTACTGTAATAAAGTGATGCTAATTCTGGAAGTGTCAGCTGCAGGATATGAGTAATTTAGTAGAGCAAAAACATTGATAAGGTAACACATAAATAACGAAGTATTTAACACTGGATAATTTTAATATCCACAACCAATAATCTTTTACAATTAAATGAATGAAATAACATTATTAACTCAAACAATGAATTAAAATTACTTAAACAAGGAAACCTTACAAATTAGGCAAACGTATAGCCGTATAACAGTTACTTTAAGACAAAGCCAGGTAAAATAAAAAGCAAAAACAAAACAGATAAATACAAATAAAGGGAGAAATCCACCGTCTTGAGTTATGAAAGTTAGAGATAATCATCTTAAATGCTAGCAATATGAATTTGCCCAGTTAGTGACTGTCCAGGTTTACATACAATCTCAGTCTTGTTTTCCACACAATTCATTACCTGGAATAAACCACAAATCAACGAAAGTCATTGAGTTTTCCTGTTTATTATAGCGCACAAATAAAGTCAATGATTAATTCTATTAACGTCAGGTTTCATACATTATCTTTCATTCGAAATAGAGGATTTTCCAGCATGTGACTGTTCCAAGTTCAGTTCCCCGGGCAGCTGATAAATCAGGGATGCGTAAAATTGTTATTTACATTAACAGACATCTTGCAAAATGAGGAAAACTGGTCGTGGGTGCTATCAGGGAGAGAAAGAGAGAGCTTTATTTCGTTTGGCTCTGTAATTAAGGTATATGTAAAAATAAAAAAAAAATCATTATTTACTCAAAGTTGAGTAGCATTATATAAATTGCTACGTAAACCTATATTAAAGTGAAAAATATCATACTATTAAAACGTTTATCACCTGTTATGAGGGCTGCTAGAGGGCTAAGAATGCTATGTAGAACACAAACTTGGAATTTTATCAAACAGCACGAGCTGCATTCTCTCTTTAAATTACTATTCTAAGTAAGGCCTGGATCATTATTGTCATGTTTTATTCGAAACCCATTTGTTAAGCTATTCCATTTGTTCATTCATTTTGCTTGCAAATTTGGTTAACACGGTCGTATTACCATATTTTAGAATCATGAGAGCGTTCCCATGAATAACCGTGTTTCTACTGCACGTCTCTGATTTCACAAGCACATCGTGTCTTTTCCATACCGCAATTATCACTCTGATTTGATCTGAATGTCTGTCAGTAACTGAACGCCAAAACGCCTAAGTATATATTTCTTTTATACTCTGTTGTCATTTTTGTGTGTACAGGTCCTTAGTGATTTGTGTCATAAAGCTTTCTCAGATGTCTTCGGTTTTCTCTTCAATGAGGACCATCATCGTAGTTTACAGTACACAACAAACAATCTTTAATCGTGAAATCAAATCAAGCCCGATGTCTTTATTTCTCTATAGTTGTCGTATCTGTCGGCCTGCTAGAGTTACGATAGTTCATGTCAGAGCTTCCAAGCTGAGCTTTGAATCCTTAATGTTAATGCTGTATACCCAATATGAAATACTGGTGGGATATAGTTCTTTAATTTGAGAGTACGTTGACTTGTCAAAAAAGTCATCGGATCTGTTTATTACAGAATGCTTCAGCAGGAAACAAATAAACTAATCGTTTCGGTAATGATCATACCCCCATTTTATCAAGATATGTAGATATTTAAATAATTAAAGTTTAAGAAAGTTTACGCCAATAGCCTAAATCTACATACGTACTTTCTTAATTCATTGAAATATGTATTTCAATAACGGACGTAAGTGTGTACAACTTAATAATTTGACGTGCGAGTGGGATAACATTGCACATCACGAGTGCATGTGTTAAGCCTATGAAATATTACTTTTTTAAAGTCCAAGTGTTTTTCTTGAAGATGTAGGCGATTGACGTAGAGTAACTACTAAAATTACACTAAAAGTGAAGTTACGTCTCATGACGAAAAACAAACGGACCAGCTCAAAGCACTGAGGGATCATTTTCCTCCCACTACATTAGGACTTAGTTCAAACTGTCTCATCCTGAAGAGAGGACACCTGTGGCCTGTCGGTGAGACTTAAGGTATAACACATAAATATTTGATATTATTGATAAATTTATTCAGTCAATTGTTTGACATGTTTATACAGATTCATGAACAGAAAATATTAACATGTAATAATACCTGAAAATAGCAGGACGAGCAAAGATAATGCATGTGCAAAATAATTTAAAAGTATTATCCCTATAATCACTTACCAATTCAGTAGCTACTATTCACAGAAGTATTGAATGTACGATTGTTTACAGAATTTCTACACAAGTACATCCTTTGTAAAACTTCATTTATGTAACATACATGGTTTTGAAATCAATAAGGGTTATTTCTCTTGGTATGATATTTAGGTAGACTGTCACTTGCAGCAAACGCATCAGTACACGAGGGGGTTGCAATTAATCATGCTGATTGATGTCTTCTGGGTCATGGTCTTCAGGTTCTTTTTCATCTGTAGCGTTGACATCAACTACAATGTCGTTCTCTCATCTCGGTGCATGTTGTAAATTCGTTGATAATCGCTCGTGTGAAGTCACGCTGTCGACTGGCGTTAGTGGGAATGTCATCATCGAATCTTCGTCGTATTAATGATCATACTGGTAGTTGACATCTGAATATTGATTTTCTGTGTCACGAATAAATCCAGTGTGCTTATAGCATTTCTCGATTTTAGGGGTCACCAGGTGTGTTGCACCACCAGATCTAACTTTAACCACTTCTATTATGTAGTTTCATTGTAACTGTTAATTCCATGTTTAACGGGCTATCTATTTATGACTTCATAATGAAAAAAGTTGGCCAAAAGGTGCGATGTCGGGCAATTGACGAACAGTTGATTTTCAACGCGTATAATACGGAAATGGTTGTGTTAACTGCTTTTCTCGATTGACGGACAGGCGACAGACGGACATACAGAGAAATAGATATACAGACATCCTGACAGATAGATAGATAGATAGACAGACAGACAGACAGACAGACAGACAGACAGACAGACAGATAGACAGACAGATAGATAGATAGATAGAGAGATAGATAGATAGATAGATAGATAGATAGATAGATAGATAGATAGATAGATAGATAGATAGATAGATTCCAGTGCAACATTTCGTCATTACTTGAGCAATACCTTTTCATGTGTATAGGTATGATATGTTACCAATGCATCGGGTCAATTATGTCATATTTATCGGGTGAAAAATTTGTATCATTTACGTATTTTCATATCTTCATAAAGAGATGTAAAAGATAAAGTACGGATCTATGACAATCAGTGTTAGTAGTAGATGTGTTACTTATATATAAAGAAAGCCACTTTGTTGGTCTCAATGACACCCTTAACAAGATATTTGATATACGTTTAGTAAAATTCTTGTTTATGGGAAAACATTCATGTGCATGGAGATTTAGTAAAACCTGTACGTATTCCGAGTTCATGTGTAGATGTCATATCAGATAGCTATTGGATAGAGAGTTAAAGCTATGGACTTCATCGCCATTAACTACAGTCCTAATGTGAAGAAAGGAAATAAAAACTTTTCCCACAAAAATGACGTAAAGAACAATGAAACGTTCTGATAACGTCATACGGTTACTAAGGTTCAACGACGTTCTAAGTCATAGTACACAAGCGCTGCCTAACGGACGGCGAAGCTCAATATATTATAAACATGAATCATAATGACATGAATATACCTTAAAGTATGGAGCGATCATCGTTGTCGTCACTTTCGTACTCCAATAGGGAAGAGAAATAATTAACTCTCAGCACGACATCAGAACTTTAATAACTGTCCCAAAAAATAATAGAAAAAAAATATGTGTACATATACCTAAAATATATGTACAGTCTAGTACGCTTTAATAAGTAGCCAATTATCATTTCATGAACAATGTGTTGTGCGGAGTATGTGAACTTTCTTTCCTTTCCTTTTTGAAGTTTATTCTTTTGTGCTCTACATTACTCAACATTTTACCACCAAATGGCATTCATCTCCTCATCTCCTTTTACAGTGTTGCTTGAAATATCAACGAAGTATTTCAATATCCCTTTCTTTTAATAACCACTATAAATTCTGGTTTACCTATTGATTTACTGTGGGGATCTGTGTAATATATCAATATTTCCTACCATTCTGACGTTCGGTTTTGACGATTTCCTTTCTCTGTCGCTGATCGCAACTTACAGTACTTGAATTTAAAAACATTTCCGGAAACGAACGCTTTACAGTCATTTTCGTTATTTTTCGATGGAACATTATTGAAATGATTGTAACAGATATGATGAAAAGTTCATTTTCCTGATTGGACATCTCAGTTGAAAATACTTTTGTGTTTGTGATATACATCCCATACACGACTTTGTGATACGAGAAAATAGTTTTTCCTGCGTATGAAATCATAATTTAGCATCACATAACCGTTTAAGTTAAGCAACTACAAATACGCAAAACTGTTTATTTGATTGCTTGCCTTTAAGTGGATGTACCCGGCTCAAAATACAATGTATCTTTTAATAATCAAATCTACTCTATCGCCGTATTCGGCATTTTGTTTGAAATTTGTTTTTATTGACTGTTTAAATTGTAGTTAATGACATAAGGGATATAGCGAATGCATATTCCAAGCCTAGTAATATTTGTTATTTCTTCTAAACCTTTACTGAATGAGATAGGTTTTCTTTGCACCATACATAACATGTCTTCACATACTATTAAGTTGCTATTAACATAAAAACCAAGGGGACATGAGAAATGCTGTGAAAAAAGGAAATGTGGTCATATCATCAAAATAGGGATGTATCCTTATAACATGTGGTTTCGAGATTTTGCAAGGGAAAATAATATTTCATCCGAAACCGGGATGATAAGTTTTTAATACACTCTTATATAGGAATCATCGTTAAAGTGAGTTTCTCAAGAAACAAAAGCCCAAATCACATCTTTGCATTATGTAGCATCAGGTTTGACTTTGCTGCAGTATTCGCTGCAACTCCTTAGGCTGGCAGTTTTATTATTATTATTATTATTATTATTATTATTTTATTATTATTGTTTATTGATTTTCATACAGTTATGTAGATAAATTATTTAAAAATCTCTATTCGTAGGTAATACAAGTCACAATGACCACATATTTGGTACATAACATCCTCTGACGGACTGTATTCATTTTGTGTTAGGAAATCTCTGCAGCTATATTGGCAACGTCTCAAAAGCCGACTTTTTTTAACGTATGAAAAGTCTTTAGAGTTTATTTGCAAGAAGCACAGGTCAAAATAATTTCGTGTATAGTATAAAACATCCTTATGAAATGTAGTATCATGCTTCTTCAAGGGGAGATCTCGTGGGAAAAGAAGAACAGTTCATTAACGAAGTAGTACAAATAGAAATGGTGTTTAGACTTTTAAAGATGTCGGAAGTGATTAGAATCTTTTATATCCTTTCACCAAGAATCAGGTGCAGTTTTACACATAATATGTTTCATACAGGACAAATATTTATAAGCATGATGCACAAAAGTATGTAGCACCTTGTTCAACAACTTGGACTTTATCATAGGAAGAACAATATTCATATTTATAAATACCTTGGTATCAAAATGACATAACTATTTCTGCGCACACATGAATGAAATATGTTATATTCTATAAAAAAAATAAATAAAATCGCTTGAAATTTGATTTGGTCTGTAATATGTAATGCTTAAAATGATAAATTCCCCATGTGTACTATGATTTTCATATTCGCTCATCACGACAATACGTGATCACTCCTTTTTATTTACAATATGTAGAAAGGAAAGAGTATGCTTGCAATTATGAAAATATATGATCTATATTTCCTGGTTTCGCCAACCAATGATTGTTTCCATAAAACTATATATAGATATATATTTCCTTATCGGTGAATGGAAAGTGTAAATGGACATACTTGAAATGAAATTTTGTGTATGCATTGCTGTAACTTTTGTATTTATTATGTATAATGTATCCACCTGTCCAAGGGACAAGGAATCATGGGAGTTAAAAAGTTTAAACTTTCATTGTGCACTTGGTCTTTCATACCACTGTGGATTAACGGATCTTGGGGCCCTCGAGGAGTTTTGTTCAACACCACGCATATTGCATTCGAAATGTAAGAAAATTATAATAAATACGGGACATTCATTTGCAATATATATTATGTTCACATGATAGCGGTAAAGGGTTATTTTCGCTTAAATATGTGTGCTTTGTTTATTGCTTTACTTTTCATTCTAAATATTTGCTAGAAATGTTAAATGAATTTGGGATTTTTTATGGTCAATGCAAATCGTACTTTCAATTTTAATCTGAAAGGAACCGACTTGTGTAACTTTACTGCTTAAGACATATGACGAGACGCTTTAACATACCATTTGGTTAACAGTTGTTATTGAAGAAAATCTACATTATACATACATCTCCGTAACTAAATCTGTTGGATATCTTGCCGTTTCCATCTTTTTCCATAGCGTATGATATGGAATATGGCTACCGTATTTAGTTACTCTTTTGAATGCAGTTCCTTGGTGATTTTTGTCATACTGCTTTGTCAGATGTCTTCTGCTTTCTCTCTTATACTTTTATGACCCCACAAAACCTGTTTACGTTTGTCTAACCATAGTTATCTCCATACATCATGCACTTTGACACATGTTGCATAACAGATGTGACAACTTTGGTTCAATGGATCAATCCATGCAATATTGTAGGTTCGAGTTGCAAATACAATCTATAATACATAGAAATTCATAATATTAATATCTTTATTTCCTGTTTAATTTGTCAAACAAAACCCACTTCCCTTCAAAGATGACTACACGAGCACTATGATCTTGATTTGACCTTAACGATATGAGTTTGTGTTATTGTCACGAATTTCCCTTCTACTACAGGAAAAAAAAAACAAATCCATGATATATATAGAGAATCCTTGTCGAGACTACACTTTTGGGGACTGACACTATTTTGGTTATAAATACAAGGGTTGTCCGGAAAGTTCGTAGACACCGTTGATGATTGTTTTTCCTTTTACAATTGAGGGACAAGACAATCATCCATGTTTACGTGAATGTATAATATACGTAATTACAAGAAATTACAAATATTGCTACATGAATAATGAAACTATGACTTTTTTTCTACAGTTAGGTACCGGATACTGGGGCAGTACCTCACTATGTCGGTTTGTTTCCACTTTTCCATTGCTTCTCGAAATACTCACCGCTGCTTTTGGTGCGTTTTCGCTATCTCTCTATTCATATATGAAACATTTCAGCGTACCATTTCCAAGTTCCAATTATTTTATGAACTATTTCTTTTATTGGAATGCCACAATGACGTCCCGTATTAAAGACGTTGAACGGTTGGAAAGTTTGGGGATCCGACCAGGAAAGCATCGAAAATGGCTATCCCACCACTATTCAGGCATCTATTTCATTTATACATTTGTACGCAAGGACCCGAGACACTAGAAGTTATAGGTTTAGTCGTTTCAGTGGGAGTTTTCCCATTCTCAATACAGAATTTTACGAAAAAACGATGCTCGGTATCCTCGAGTTTGTGAAATGTTGTCCATGGTGCACTACAACATCTTCCTTTGAGATGGACATTTGAATCCTAGACGATCAAACTTGATTTTTAATGACGTCAGGGTGTTTAAGAACGTGGTAATATAACTATAAAATAATTCCAACGAATAAAATTTGCTGAACGGAAGATATAGAAAGCAATCACAAAAAAAAAAAAAAAAAAAAAAAAAATCTTACGTGCCCTAGTGGCATATGAGTGGGGTTGCTACAGAAACCAGTTTCCAATGTTCATTCACAATGACAGTTTAGAACACCGCAGTATTATAAGTTGTCTACGAACTTCCAGACAACCCTCGAAAAGCTTGAACGTCAACTTCCATATAAGAGTAGTTTATATCACTTACACGGTTACAGCATCTGCCTGATGTAATGCAAAGACGTATTCACCTATTCTACAGACCCATCAACACAAGATCTTTCAGAAAACGAACGTCTAATGTCATTAGAAGCCTTATAAACAATAATATGAATCAATAAATGAACTGTGCCCTGCTTGAATATTAAAAAGTAAAATTTAAATAAGTATGTAAGATGGAGTGCGTTACCTTTTATTCAGTAATTTCCTATTTGTGGGTATGTGTGTATTTGGTATGAACTATTCTTTCACCTATTAATTAGAGCATTTTATTACTGTTTTTACTGGTCTCACCTGTGAATTATTTCAAGGGTGAGTGAGTGTCCTCGGTAGTATATTGTTGTTAATGCCATAATCACTTGACACCACTTACTTCTGAATTTTGTATCAAATATTTGATACTGATACAATAATTCATTGTAAAAGGTTTTTATTCTTTTTGCAAAAGCCGGGTGGCCTGGTGGATAAGGTGTTCCTAGGTGCCCCATGTTCGATTCCCGCCCTAAGCACATCGGTGTTCTATCTATGATATTAAACACCGTTGTCCCGTGTCACAGTAGGCGCGATATATAAGGATACCCAACTGCTTCGGATGGGTCCCTTTACATAGGCAAAAATTTCTATGTAATGCATCAGGCAGATGCCGTCACCATGTGCCTGGAATAACAATAATCAATCCATCAAATAATTAAATACATGTACAAAAGTGCCATCGAAGTACATAATCCCGATCGAAGTCAGTATACATTATACTACTGACATTTTGAAGTGCATTTATATACACTTTATTATATAATTCTTTTTATCAATAGTGAAAATGTTCATGCATTACTTTCCTCTGTATCCTATCAAATATTTGATCGTGCCCTGCCATGCATATCTATTATTTACAAGGCTATTTTCAAAACCAATTGTCTTTTATTGTCAAATTAAAAAATCAAACTAAATCTACGATCATTCTACGAATAACTAGGCTTTAACAGTTAGTTTTTACATTCAGACATTTTTGTTGCAGGATTTTACACCTACAACTGACCCGTAAAAGCATTTATTGATGCACGAGATTCATATTATCCTATGGCATATTACTAGATATTTCCTAACCTATTGATTATCGATCACAAACTACATGGACCAATCTTTTTGATTCACTGACCACAATCAATAAGACGTTGTATTACAAAACTTTATGAGAAATTGATTTTGAGAGAAATTCTTTATTGTAAAACAATGTATGTATTTCAGATTGTCCTGCGTTTGAGCTGAACTCAACAGTCATTTTTCGACTATGGAATTGTTCGTACAATATACCAATTATCAACAAAACATGCAATGCAGAGCATCTACCCCGAAATGGAATCTTAACTAATGAGCTATACAAATGTAAGTTGGTTTTCTCAGTAAAATTTACATCAACATTCAGTAACCCATGTTGTTTATGAATTGCCTTCAGTTTGAAAAGCAAATATTTCAAGCTATACTTTACTGGACTTAAAAGATGCAATGCAGAGCATCTACCCCGAAATGGAATCTTAACTAATGAGCTATACAAATGTAAGTTGGTTTTCTCAGTGTCTCAGTAAAATTTACATCAACATTCAGTAACCCATGTTGCTTATGAATTGCCTTCAGTTTGAAAAGCAAATATTTCAAGCTATACTTTACTGGACTTAAAAGATGCAATGCAGAGCATCTACCCCGAAATGGAATCTTAACTAATGAGCTATACAAATGTAAGTTGGTTTTCTCATTGTCTCAGTCTCAGTGAAATTTACATCAACATTCAGTAGCCCATGTTGTTTATTAATTGCCTTCAGTTTGAAAAGCAAATATTTCAAGCTATACTTTACTGGACGTAAGCGAGGGATGTTCCTTTTACGGTGAGTAGAAAGGTGTCTAACACACACTTAGTGACGTTTGTTACTATAATTGACCGCCGTGATTCATCATCGTAGCTGTAATACAATCGAATATTCTGGTAATGTCCTTTTCTGTTGTCTAATTGATTATTATAATATATTATTGGAATTTACTTAGTGATTTGTGTCACAAAACTTGATTATTAAATATCTTCGGACTTCTCTTTCCCAACAAGTATCGGTGCCCTATATAAAGGCGTTCCTTGGTTTGCTAACTATCGGTTTCTCCTATTTTCTTATTTTGTATACCTTGCGGTTTCTTGAGTCTAGGAGTAAAACTCAGATTATAGATAGAACGCAGTAGTTCAAAAATCATTAAATCGACGAGTATGGTTAGGTGAAAGATCATCCATCCATTGGGCTACAGGCGTATATTCTGAAAATTTTCTAATAGGCCCACAAGCAAACAGTATTTCAAAATTTGCAACTTAGTGAAACAAAATAACTCCGTGTTATTTTTTTTTTCTTGAAATGAGTCCATCAATACTATGGTTTTGAATAACGGAGATGTATTTCTTACATGATTAGGGCATCACCTAATAGCCTTTGATAATATTTGTGCTGCTAACCGTGCAACTTTAACAGCGATGACATTTTCTGGAGAAATTAATCAGACAGATATGGTCTTATAATCGGCAGACAAACCACAAGCACTGTGTGAGTATCTGTCGATATCTCTCAGGTTCCGGATGGGTCAAGACAGGGATGTTTGACCCCGGACTGGAATCAAAATGAAACCGACAAGGGTCTCTTCATAGTTTATATGCTTGGATCAGCAGTACGCACGATGCCGCTCCGTAATTTCAGTAAATTTAATATACTGCAAAGTAATTATGAAAAAGTAAACCACGAAAATTACTTTTCAAGTGAAAAAAATGTAAATGAACTTTATCTCCAGAAATCGTCTTCTGAAAATGTGACGAAGGCATAAAGCAGGCGGATTTATGTAACTTATCAAACTGTTTTACTCTCCGTACTTTGCAACTAGATAACCATTGGAAAAATTCCATCAGATTTTTTCAGTGATTACATTCGTACAACTCGATTGTATTCTTTCACTATAATCCAATAAGCTGGTGGGTAATCTTTCGTAGGTTGATCCATAGTCTTATCATTTTACATGTGAGAAATAAATGTTACTTTATTAAAAGTGAACTAGTTTTATAATATCTATTCTGATACATATATATTGATATTTAAAGATCCAGTTTGTTTCCTTGGGCAGAAACTGCGGAGGATTTCAACGTGAGTAAACGATAAATTAAGAGTTGAATAAACAGACTGCTATTGTTTATTAAATACCTTCATCACAAGAAAAAGAAAAAAAAAAAAAAAAAGAAAAAACCAAACAAACAAACACAGAAAGTAAATACAAGATCAATGACCTACTTGTTCTAATTAATCACAATATACCTCAGTGTAGATACGTCATCGCCATCAACAACATCATCAACAACAAAACCTCAATCCACACCAGTCTCAAATGATGATATCCGACTAACAACACCTAACATCCATAGCAATGTTTCAAACAGTAAGTATTTGAACTTTACACAATTTAAAAACAGACGCTGTAAAGGTAAAGATTAAATCATTATATACGTTGATTATTTTACTAATCAAAATATGTTACCAGATATAATTACTATATGAAAAAAATTAAGAAATAAATCCCCGAAAACGTGGCAGTTATATTTGGACAAAATAACATCAATCGTATGGGAGTACTAAGGAACACATACTGTATATTCTATGAGATGGGGGATAACCAGTCCAATGTACACTTTATTTACTCATTATTATTGGTTTGAATCGACCTGTTTTCTTGGAATAGGTCATTAATCAATAACAACGTGTTTCATTTAAAATTCATAAATATATACTTCTTTTATGTTACCTGGTAAATAGAGGTAAATAGAGTAAGTAGAGAGAGAGAGAGAGAGAGAGAGAGAGAGAGCTGGGGTGGGGTGAGGCGGGTTTAGCAGGAACAGAAGGGCACATAAATAATTAAATAAAAAAACCCTGCTATATATTACATATTTTATACAGACTGGAAACTGTAATGATTTATTGCATTTTGTCGTAGATGTACTTAAAATGACGTAATTTGGAGTAGCTCTGTCCGGTCATTGATTTCTCAATCATTAAAAATGACGGCAATATGTTTCGTGTTAAGGTCATCTTTAATATGATAATGGACAAGGGCCATCTATTTCTTAACATTGGTTATGACAGTGTTTTAGTGAGATAAAGCTCATAGGGAACTATGACTTCGTCGCGGCTGTAAATATGTATTTTGAATAAAGTCACCCGTTTTTCGTTTTTGACAACAATGCCTCCCCTCGCTATATATACAAGTCAACACTATGCATAAGCCTTTTATGTTTCTTTATATATTAGACTATACCAGTGTTCTACAGACTACGACTGGAGCGCGGGAAGAACTTGAACTACTTCAGGTCATTGGTAAATAATTTCCTTTCTGATTACATTTAACTATATACATTTATACATAAATCAATGTTCCAAACTCCGCGCTATTTTACATTTGGATAAGTGAGCAGTCTATAGAGTCTTGAACTTCATGTCCATCATTGAAACAGATGTTCGTTTGCACTTTAAATCAGTCTCAGCATGTACATTGAAAACAATAAGCATCAGTGTCTCCTTGAAGTTTGATTTTCTCATATCGACTGGAACAATGCCAACCGCCATATACTGTGGTAATTTTCACTAAAGGAATGTTGATATTGTATCAAATTTCACTTACTACTATGTATATTACAGCGGCCCTCTTGATCACGTCATTACCAATGAATATCCTCGCAGTATTTTCAATGAAATGTATTTGGCAGTAAGTCTATATCTCAAAATAAAAAGTTAATATTGTAATTATATTAATTATATTAACTATATTTAAAGTTAATACAGTTTATAACATATATTAATAAATTGAAAATCGTAAAAAAAAATGAACTTTATAATTAATCACCTAATTATCATTCAAATCGTTTAATATTATCTTACTTCTATGCTTATTTCTTTTGGTGAACTAATGAATGAATTATCATTCATTTAATGTTGTTCCATATTGTGTATTTACTATTAGAAGAAAGAATAACTATGAAAAGGAGAGGAGAAAATCGGATATGTGCACCGCAGTTAATAAAGATACCAATGAATACGCATTCATTGATGATGTAGAACTTCAATTATCAGTCATGCCCGAGAAAAGAAACACCGCGGATGATGATAATCAATATGGTGGTGGTGGTGCTTGTGATGGTGACGATGATGGTAGTGTTACAGGAAATAAAGACTTTGTTGATGATCATAAGAATATGGATGCTGGTGCTACCGGTGGAAGTGATGATGATAATAGCGATGGAAGTAGTGATTATGAAAGACCTTCTATTAAAGGAAATTCACCAGACAAAAAATAATAAGTAATAAAGGATATACATACATCTTAAACATACATTTACTTCAGAATTATCAGATATATCATGGTTGAATCCAATTATTTCAACTCAGTACACAGGTACTCGGGGTGGAATAATAGAAGACAATAAAGCATTTGGCAGTATTCTGATAAGTTATAACCAGGATTGTTATGAAATTTATAGATGTAATTGCAATAGAGCACGACCCACCTAAATCCACCACTGAGTGACATAGAATCGTGACCGAGCAATACATTTAGTTCCTTATTGGAATGGGATATTTTCCTGGTTTGATTTCCTTTATTGAACTCTATCATTCATTTTCATGGGATGAATTGATAACTGATCATTAGATATATCAAGACATAATTCTAATATCGAGGAATTTGATTAACTTTGTTATGAAGCGTTGAAGGAAATTGTAATTAGGTGCCAATAAAATAAATATATTAACATTGTATTTTAATAGATATAACATTTAAACCAGAAAACTTAATGGAGAAAACAAAACAAAACAATGCAGAATAAAATAAAAACAAACAAAACCGACTAAAACAATGCATAGGTACGATGCATTTATATCTTCAAATTTCATTCTTATGTCTTCATTCTTTTTGAAAGACATATAATTATATATAACTGTAAAGTAATAGCACTAGATCAAAGACCATAGCCTAAACACCCTCTCATGTTCTTCATCAGCATGTGTCTATAGCAACTTATCATATTTGACATCTGCACCAGTTCATACATAAGTAAATATCAAGTGACCATAGCAAGACTAAATGGTAAGGCTAACCAACGCAAATATGAAATAAATATACATGTAGATTCATATATATTCAGATGTACATATTTATTATAATCATTTCAATCTCATGTTTCTGCGATAAGAAGTTTGGAATGTTTTCATTGTTACTTAGGTCTTACCTGTTAAGTACATGTAGAACTATGAACAATGATAGACTATTTTGTTTTAATCCCTATGTGACAATAAAGGAAGTTGTATAGTACTTCAAACTTTGTTCTGTCCCTACTTTTATTAGCATTCATAATTGTTCATAAGCACACCACTTGAAATAACAATTATGTTGTAGTGACCGTCCGGGATAAGCTATTGGACCGAAGCTCGTAGTGGTATCTATCATCTGTCAAGTGGAGGGTTCAGGTAACGACTGACATAAGTGAAGTTTGTCTGTCGAAATGCACTGTTTCTCTTTCGATCCACACTAGTAATCAATATCTGACACCATATATGTTTAAGTAACGCTGTTGCTGGGAAACCAATGATATAGGAATATTATCATTGTAAAGTCAAGGGAAATGAAAATCCCTTACTTACAGATTATATCCCATACATTTACCATACATTTACAGAAAGACGTTTTCATATATGGCTTCTTTGTAAGTTCACCAATTACAAGAATACGGCCTCGTGGATAAGCTGACCAACGACAAAAATTGATATCTCTTTGGTAACCTAACTCATATCAAGAATTGAGGCCTTCAAGGTGACCCCATCTATGACAAATATGTATGCCTTATAGTTGAATTAACTAATGGCACAAATTAAGGTCCTCAAAAGTAAAGTGAACGAAACACCATCAGATTCTTATTTAGTATCATAAAGACTTAAGGATTGTGCTTACTTTCTCCATTGGGATTTCAGCCATTTTGACCCGAGTCAAGCCAGCTTACTTATAAGCAAGGTTATATCATTCAGTATGAGGTATAATTAATACACTGCAAAAGTCAGTCAGCTGACCATGTGGGAAAGCTGACGAATTACAAGATTTGAAGTCCCGCCTTATTGTTTGCCTATATCCCTGGTTTTATTTCTAGGCTAGTTCCACCGTACTGTATGCACGAATGTGCCTTATAGGCGTGTACTTTTTGAGCAGACAATTTTCCAATACATTTCCTACATGTAAAATATTGTAGCCCCTCGAACAGGGTCAAATATTCACCAAGGGCATTGCCTGATACTTCTGGTCATAGAAATGTTGTTTATCATGTATATTCAAACTTCGATAAGTCGAACGTGAAATATTTTAATAACCCCAGAAACTCGATATAATCTCTCAGATTGCTTGATTATTGTTTACGTCATTCCACGATTTTTTCACGTAGATGGCGACATCATCTACTTGCTGCATCGCATAGAAATGAATATCCTTGCAAATGACCCACCGGAAGCAGTGAGGGATTTTTACATGCCACGTCTATTGTGACACGGAACCTAGGGTTTACTGTCTCATAAGAAAGACGAGAGT
Organism: Pteria penguin; assembly: GCA_035048485.1. Classification (NCBI taxonomy): domain Eukaryota; kingdom Metazoa; phylum Mollusca; class Bivalvia; order Pterioida; family Pteriidae; genus Pteria; species Pteria penguin. The sequence goes on from CM068584.1 coordinate 37,900,385, forward strand.
CGAACCCGGGACCTCTGTTTCACAAGTCAGACACCTCAACCTCTAGAACACATCGACGTAGTAATCTTTTCGTTCCCAGCAACATTTCTATATATATATATTTTATATTATACAGCTACTCAAACTCCAATTATTGAGCCATTTTCAGGTCTCAGTAATAAAACTGTACTGTACTTCACACACGAAAACTGAATGAAAAGCCACAGGATTGGGAAAGAATTGATTTATTTGTACTGTGATTACAAATATCAGTGATTGACAGGCTGTTTGACAGGCTGTCTTCTCCCATTGTGCCGGTAATTATATCATAACATGAGATACTACAAGATGTCTAATCTACCCAGCTGAACCCTTTAGCTAGTTTCACTCAGATTGTATGTTACTTTTCAAAAAGAAAGACAACTCCAACAATCGTATACCAAATATGTGTAAGATCAATGAAGTGTGAACTGTAAGGTAGCGGCATACCACGCTACTTACAAATTGTTTTAAGAAACACCACCGATGGATCCACCAAGGAACATTATATCTTGGACGATATTTCCTGTGAATGACTCAATTAAAAGACACTAAAGTTCACGCTTGTTTATCTTAAAGACTTGTAATTATCATAATTGAATTGGTCAGTTAATGGCTAGTCTATCTTGTCTTATAAATTTGTGAATTAATGGCTTCTTGGGGTACGTGGTAAATTAGTATAATTATTATAATTGGACTGGTCAATTTATGGCTAATCTATTTCCTTGAGGAAATGGATAGTGTTTCAACATATAAAAGAAATTGGGGGGTTTAATAAGTTAGACCTCGGAAATACTTGATAGAGTTCAGACCTCGGAAATACTTGATAGAATTCAGACCTATTTGATTTAGAAAGAACTTGAAAGTACTATATTGTGAAATATAACATTGTGATCATCGTAACTGCTGGGTCTCCCCCTTTTCCACGTCGCACGAAGCCAACTTGCTATCTTGTATGTTGCTGTAGAGATTTTATTAAAAGTATTAACTTTCTTACTGACTTATAATTTGTCGCATAACACAACGCACCTTGAGGAATCAAACTCACACCACCCCAACGCGAAGTACTACCCTACAGAACAAAGGATCTTAATTGTTAAGTGCTATAAGGCCTTTGTAATGAAAATAGTACCTACCTATATATTATAATTATTATTATCGTTGATCATTCATTGATAACGGCAAATAAGATATTCCATCAATCTAATTATGTAATTAAAATGATATAAACACTTGTATATCATATAACTCTCCTTACTACCGTCATAACAGTAATAGAAAAGTGTGATCTCACTTTTATTGTAACCGTATTTTTAGAACAGCCTAAACCTTCGAAAACTCGAGTAAGCTACCGAAACGGTCCCTTGCTCTTCCAGGTATGGACGTTCTACTGTATAAAGTAATTGGGTGGTGTGGTTCCAGAAAAATTTAAAGACAATACTTTGTTAGAGTTCTCCAGATATTGTCGTTTAAAAATGTAATACCATAAATACATTTGTTCCAGTATTCTATTCATTGTATCAGGTAAGCGCTTTGTCAACTCATGTCACTGCACTGATTCTAATGATTGATACTGTATGGGGAAAAGAAAAATTGTAGAACAAAAATACCAAACTGATCTGAATCTGAAGAATTGTGAAGCACAGAAGCAAATACCTCAATGCCGCTGTGGCATTAAAATCAGCACACCACCCTGAGCATTCATTGACCGCTCAAAAACAGCTGTAAAACCAGGTAAGTGGCTCCTGGTTGCCTTATCCACAAAAGGTATAGACGATACAAATAAGACGATAGATGCAGATGGTGAAGTGCATATAAGTGGTACAAACACACAATATTGGTACAAAGGTGTAAAGACACCACAGTCGAGGTCCTTGGTGGATTCTACGACAGTCATGCATAATAAGTAAGCAATTGTTGCTAAGTCACTCTTGCACTAACACCAAAAACATAACCATGTAATTAAGCACTCTGCATGACGAAGATACAAAGCCATGTTTTATTCTAAATACAAAGTCATCATGTCTAATGGTTCCTGGGAAATGGAGTTTTAAAAGAATGTCTACAAGTTGTCTCTGTTAAGCTGAGAGAGGAGTGAAATAATGCAGCCGATAATTCTTAACATACTTTATAGTACATGTCATAGGGATTCCATACACGCATATTGATAAATACGTGAGACATGAGAACATGATTCGAACATGAGTTTTCTATAGCTCAAAGCAAAATATTTATTTGTATGTTGTACTCCGTGAGATAGGATGTTCTATAGGTGTGTCTTTGTAACTAGATCTATATATTCCCTGTCGTCTCAAGACGAGTTGGATAAGAAACGGTGAGACAACACATATGTTCAATATTTCCTAGACCACACTGATATATCTGGAAAAGGAGATACATTTGATGGACATTGAGTCCCAAACCTTTCCAATAAAATGTATGCCGATTGTAAGATTAGGATAATTAGCACTTCTATCAATATTCGTTGAGATGTTCTGCACTTGGAACTTGATCCACCAATACGTATACAGGGATAAGGTTATCACAACAAACATATATGAGACGTTTAAAGTATAAAAACACCACGTGGACCTAAGAGACACTGGACAATATTTTACAAATAAAGTCTAATAACTCCAAAAACATATCGAATTATAATCAAAAGTGCACAGATTCTGAGGCTAGCACAGCAAACAACTTCCTTATATTTCAGTTTATTCACAGAAGGCATTTTGTAGATGCAGTGCGACATGTAGGTGGTGTACGGTCGAACAGATGGACGGGCGAACACACAGGATTCGGTGTATCATTTTACGTCTGTTATAGACGGGCATTTAAACTCAAAGACATGTGGCACTTAAAAAGAAATGATCCTATCTCAATTTACAGAGAGAGAGAGAGAGAGAGAGAGAGAGAACCGTCACCATACAAAATGTTTCTATTACAATATAAATAGAGTTATTCCGCTTTTATCTTAATTTTAACAAAGTAAACATAACACAACAATAAGAACAATGCGTTAAATAGCATTCTAATGCATGTCTTCCTCAAGAGACATACGTTGTCAAAATACGCATCTGGTGCACAAAATTAAAAGGTTTATATGTTCTATATTTATTAGTATAAACAAGTATTTCTTTTTGGAAGTGAATTTGACAAAAGTCTATCAGGTATATGAATCAGATTACTCTGTGTCAAGGATAAATAATAATTGAGGGCCCCAACCAGATCACGATCAGAATGACCTTGCCTTTGTCCAGTGGGTTATTACTATATCTCTGAGTGTTTTACGGGTGCCTTCCACCCTGTGTACTTGTTTCCTTTTTCCTATAGAAAAAGAACATTAATGTTGTTCATATCGTTAATTCTGATGGCGAAACACTTAACATATATTGAAATATTACTTGCTCATTCCCAAGCACCTGGTCTCACCTTTGAATTCCAGGTGTCCGTGAATGTCCTCATTATGTTTATTTCAGCAACTATAAGCTAGTGGTGGCAAATGAGATACTTGTTTCATCTCATCATTATCTTTCCTTTCTATATTAAGAGATGGGAAAAGCGTGACTTATAATGTAATAACTATGTATGGTTATAATATAGTAAGGCAACAGATATTGCGAAATCTGAAACCACTTTTACTAACACACGTTTGCAAGTGCTACTTCATATAATACATGATGACTGATAAAGTGAAACATTATAAAGGGAAAAAAAAACAAACAACCCCCCCCCCAAAACCCCCACCTTTTAATATAAGTAGACACACATCGGGTCACAAATTAAAGTTTAGTATATCCATGTATTCTCACCCCTCCTCATTCATTCTAACCGATGAATTAACGTCATACTGTAACGCCTTAAATGTTTCACTTTTATGGCGTAATTTTCTCATAAGAACGTGTCAATTTTTCATCAATAAAGTTTTTATTCAAACATCAGATTCCTTGAAAGGGTATTTTAAATTTTATGCAAATAATGGACAAAGTCAGTTTACGATTTTCAGGAAGTCAGTTTTGGGCATATTGAGTATGTGATTATCTGTGAAGTATTACAGGAAATAAAACACTTCAATTAACGTTTTTAAATTTTCAGTGGTTGGATAACAGCAATCAAAGACACACACTGGATTTACGGAGAAATAAACTATATGCTATATATGTTTACAGTGCTCTACGTGCAGGTTTTCCACCTTCAATCTTGATGACTCTGTTCGAATTCAATCGGTTGTATGGGTTATGAGTATCATTTTAACCAAACAGGTTCAAATTTTCATTTTCCAGTGGTTTAATAGCTAGTTATGCTTTCATACATACCTGCAACCTGTACTTCCCTTTCATTTACAACCGCATGTACTGTGTCTGCATTTTGTATTTCTTCTGTGGTAAATCATTGCAGAGAGAAAGAGAGAGAGAGAGAGAGAGAGAGAGAGAGAGAGAGAGAGAGAGATGATGATGATGATGATGATGATGATGATGGTGGTGGTGGTGGTGATGATTTTAACATAATCATCGATCATGATAATCCCCCATCACTACAATCTCCTACCAATCATTGGGTTAATGTACCACATTGTTATTTATTCGAAAATAAACACCCATACCTTGAGCATTGGCACTTTTCACACATATAAATGCAAATCTTTTCCGAAGTTTTATTATACAGTCTGACTGTGGTATATGTCAAATGAATCATTCATTAGCCGAGTTGCAAAAACGTGGCAGTACCCGTCAGCAATTGATTTCCGGAAGTTGATAATGTTAAGTGCTATTATATTTTAACTTCATACACTTAACATGTGAGGAAGATGTGCTGTATTGTTTCTGGGATCAAACTGTCAATGGTTGAGGTTATAGGACTGGATTATCAAAAATTGGTTTCCGGTCCAATACGTTTAGTGCTTTTGCAATGAATCTTCAAACACTTACTTAGCATTCGTGCAAAATGTGTTTTATTGTCTCTGGAGTCAAAAATCAAAGGCCAATGGAGAGGAATATAAAACAATGGTTTCCATACCATACGTCCAAGACATTTAGTGCTATTGCAATGAAACTTCATTCACTAACTCACCACGAATGGGGCCAAAAGATCAACGGTCAAGATCGTTGTAATCGGAAAGAAAAAATGGTTTCCGACCTTTAGTCCAATAACCTAGTGCTATTTGAATGAAACTTTATACACTTACTCACCATGAGAGGATGATGTGCCCTATTGTTTCTGAGCAAAACGTTAATGGTCAAGGTCAATAGTAGTGGACTTTCAAAAATTGGTTACCGGAACTTAAGTCCAATACGTTTAGTGCTATTGCAATGAAAATCCACACACTAACATTCTTAAATAGCACAAGCTTCATGTCCCATTAATGTTAGAACATGCATTTTTGTAATTGCGTGGGAATCACCAGTTATTCTAATACACAGTATATATAATTAAACAAATTCAGCTGATGATCCCAAAACAATTACGATAAATGTCGAATATAACTTTTGTCAAAGTATGACATGCACATGAAATAACCGAAAGACGGATCATGGACAGCATTTCGACTTAAAGACCCATTATTAGTAAGTGGTATCAATATACAAATAGTTTATATGGTATTAACACTGTGGCGCAGTACGATCTTCGTCAGTGAAGTGCTGTCGGTTGGAAAATTGCTTCGATTTAAGCACATTCCTCAAATTAGACTCTGCAGTAAGACTTCTGGATTGGTAGAATAAAGTAATAATTCCTATTTAACACATCACTTTAAATAGCGTTGCGTTTTATTGGAATAGCTGATAAACTAATCACTTTCAGTCTTTTCACTTGTTTATGCATCATGCTTCCTTACTAAGTTATGTTACCCTCAATCACCGGCATTCCTGTAAATAAAAGACTTTCTACTGCCCTCTGCTTTCTCTTTTCTAACAAACACATCGTGGCCTTTGCGAATAGCATTCATGAAATAAAATATTAGCAGCATGTAATTCTTTTGTTTGCAAATATATTGAATTTGCAAAAATAAGTAACAAGAACGTTTTCGTTTTCGGCTGCAGTAGAGAGCGTAGAAACTAGTCAATACCGATCATTTCAAATTGTCAAATGTGTTAGGTTTATATCTTTGTTATTCTATTGTAAATAAAATATTTTTAACCTCATGCCTTTTCTTTCATGATATATGTAAAACTCAAAAAACCCAAATCAGAATCTGAAACATTTCCTTTGATAAACGGAAATAGTAGACATTTCCTCCAAAATTAAAAATGTGTTACAAATGTCAATCCAATATATGTGTATTCATAAACAAAAATATCTTGTTTCATTTTAGTAATGCTATTCAATACAACAAAGCAAGACCTATATTCCATTAACAAAGCTTTGTGAGAATTGTTAACAATATGACAATAAAGTAAATAGCCAGCAAATCTAGGAAAATATTCATTGGATTGTTTTTGGTCACAATACCATTATTTTGTACCATATGTTCCTTAGAATAAAGTGATGCATCTGCCCTGTTTGGAACCAACCCGTTTACGCTCATTAAACTGTTCTTGTGCAAAGTTCCTAATAGCGCACTTACGAAGCTTCATTTTTGTGAAGCCGAGATGGTATCTTCTTAGAGAAAAAGCCTCCTGGCCGGTTGTATCAGATGTGAGCTGGAAAGTAAAAGCATAAAAAACTTTCCTGGCATTACATTTTTGTTTCATATCTATTTGTATTTGTCGATAAGCATTGTATGATTCAGGATCCAAAGTCCATTATTATCGTGATTGCTAATTAGTGTTTGTCCTAGGTAGGTAGGTAGGTAGGTAGGTAGGTAGGTAGGAAGGTAAGTAGAAAGTTAGGTAGGTAGAAATATAGAACATATATACCTCTAAAATTTGTGTACCTGATGCGCATCTCGACAACGTATGTCTCTTCGTTGATGCTCGTGGTCGAATGATTGGAATTCTCATAAGATATAAATATTTGAAGATCAGTGTTGAACCAAAATGACCGAAAAGTGAACCAAAGAATCAATCTAAGGACAGAGCTGTGCACGAGGGAGATATAGGAAGGCAGGTGGGTAGATAGGTAAATTGAAATGCTATGCATTCAATAATGTGTCGTGTATCTATCTGTCCCAATGATAAGTATGGCCATACATACCTCTGTTAATATCCATTGAAGTGATTTTTCAATGGAGTATATTGTCATTACTTGCGAGAAATACAGATATTTTAAAACTATTTACATGTGCATGTATATTATCTTTCCTATGTACCGGGTCAATAATGCCATATTTATGTTTCAGGTAACGATTTCTAAATAAATCCCTTACAATGAGATATTCATACCTACCATATAATCACGTTAAACCGTTTTTAATTCTACAATTTCCGGTTTGTTATGAACTCAATTATTTTTATGTTCTAAAAACATGTTGGCGCTACTTTTCAAAAGTGTAGTATGGATTTTTATTTATTTATTATCATTATTATTATTATTATTATTATTTTTTTTTTTTTGCCTTTCAGGGTTGATTGTTATTATAATCTTTTTATTATATTTCTATTGTCAGGTTTTGCATTATTTCTATTATTTTTTATCGTTCTGTCTTTCCTTCCCAGTAAAAATTAAGTGATTCCACCATTGGACATGTAAATCCTTTAAAGTTGGAGGAGGATCTCTTTAAATTTACAAACACACAGAAAGGCTTCCAAAAGAGAAAACTGAAGACATCTGACAAAACTATATGAAGACTCTTTTGAAGACAACAAGTGCGCAAAAATGCCAAACTCACACAGATACAACTAAAATACACAAAGGATATTATAAAACAATATTTAATATTCTTTGTTAAAGTCTTAGAAGAGTAGCTACTACAAGTTTATTGTATATATACTCAAAGAGAAAAACTGACCACGTCCGTTTTGGTGTCCCAGGATAAAGGATTGAGTGCACTTATACACACACACACACACACACACACACACACACACACACACACACACACACACACACACACACACACATAAATACTGAGGGGTTAATCTTCCTTTGACAAAATTAGTAACTTATACAGTTCTCAAACGTTTCCTAATTAAACTACACTGTAAAAAATCAATGCTTACTTATATCTTACTTACAATTAAACAACGTCTTTCACTGGTTTAGTTATCACCCTAAACACGAGTGTTGCTATGAAATTAGTGAAATTCTTATTTATGGAGAAAATTCTCCCCATTCACTATAGGTGGACTATGAAGTAAAAACTCTTAGAAGAAGAAGTAGTAGGTATTTTTATTTGTTCTCCACCCATAGCTTCTCAATAAATAAAGATGGGATCGTATGGATCCAATCCTGTTAGATTTATCCCAAATTGATTTCACCATTTAGTAGAATACAACAATGAGTTTGGATGACACATGTACGCTAAAGATAAAATAAAACCAAATAAAATAAAAAGACATCATATATGCCTGACTTTCGTTGCCCGATATGTTAAGACTCAAAATATGACGATAACGCCTCATTGATATTTGATTTGTTATCGCTGACAACAAAAAAAAAATCGAAAAATATGCAGATGTACACTGCAGTAAATTTTAAGAAATTGGTCAATTGACCTTGCGTGAGGTGTGCAAGGATAGAAATTTTCACATTAAAAACAATCCAGAATAAACGTTTAGTGTTGTATATTATTGCATACACATCTGAACTATGAAATTCAGATGTTGTCCTTGTGTCAATGCTACGAGAGGAAACAACGCATATAGATCAAAGGTAATGTTCCCATTTCTTTTTGAAGTTTATTCATATATGCTCGTATAAAAACCTTTTCCTCAGATAATGTGTTACAAAATGATGGGGGGCAGGCTTGGTGTAGTGGTTAAGTGCTTGGCTTGCGGCGCCGACGATCCGGGTTCGATTCCCGGGTTGCACCACTATGTTAAGAGGTTGGTAACCTCTTGCTTCCATGTCGCGATATAACTGAAATATTGTTGAAAGCGACGTAAAACACAAATCAACCAACCAACCAACAAACAAAATGATGTATATTAAAATTTTGCTAGGCATGTTCATGAAGATTATTTTTTTGTATCACCATTACTATTTAATTTTCTTTTCATTTAAGATTAAACCATTTTGGGTTCTTTTTTTACATTTCATTCACTACGGAGATCAGTGTAATATAGCAATGGGTAAGACCGTTTTGGCGATCCGTTTTAACTCTAAATTTTCTATTTTCTGTCCATGCTTGCAACATAAAATACTAATATGTAAATACCATTCCCATAAAGAAAGCTTTACTATCATTTCTGTAATATTGGGATGGATCATTATATAAATGACTATAACTGAAATTACATACTATTCATTTTTCTTTTTGTGTGCCCCTCAGATTAAAATGTCATAGAAAATGCCATTACCCGTGATGTATATTACATACTCTATTTTATGACACCAATATATTGCTTTAACACCATTTATAAATGAATGAACTGATGAGCGGAAATGACAGAATAAAATACACACGTGCACACCTGCAAGAGTACCTTTCAATTTTACTTCTGTGCCTGAGCTCATAAATTGACAATACAGAGCTCTTTACTAAAGCGAAGTAACTCTAAAGGTATTAATGATATAAATGCCATTTTCTGTTCATAACGAACTGCATCTTTTGGTTATGAATCTGCTTTAGCACCGTATTGGACATTTTGTAAGAACATTATTTCTATTTTTCATTATTATATAAAGGTAATTTAGTAAATGAAACCCTATGTGCGCCCGTTAGAAACTCAGCAAGCTTATTGGTTATTTCTAGAAGCTGTACCTACATAAAGCACTACGGTTACAATAGGTTTATAATATGGCCTCTTTGCCAGAGTCATGTCAGTGTTATTCATTTTTGTCATACACAAACAAGAGCTTGTCGACAAGCACTACCTGCCAACATTTCTAATTATGTATCTGCTGTTGAAATAAGTTGTCGAAATGCGAAAAGAAAACCTAATTTTATTTTATTAAGTTTGGTGGGGGCCGGTTAACCACAACCACACCAATTGGTTGACGTTTGTTACTTCAATTGACCGCCCTAAGTAGGTATCATAACAACAGCTCAATCTAATATTTTTGTAATGTCGTTCTTACGTGTATCTTCTACTATTACCATTTTTATGAGCATTTCCTTTGTGGTTTTTGGCATACAGCTTTGTCAGATGTCTTCGGTTTTTTTTCTAATACAACAGGTCACATTGATATATACATTTTGACGTATAGAATGTATATGCGTCTTTTCGCACACCGTAGCTCAGGCCGAAATAAAGATATTTATAACATTTAATCTTTAACCAATAATAACATGCGGATATGGCGGCTCCCTAAATTTGTTCTGATATACATTAAAAATATTCTCGTCTATGATTTATTTCATAAAAGGTGACGAGCAGAATATCTATAATATTGTTCATTTTTAGAGAAATTCATAGAATAAAGCTATAGTTTCTATTAGCATGTTTCGACATAGCCTTGGTTACTTAGTATTTATCCTCTGCATATCCTTGGTTACTTAGTATTTTATCCTCTGTATATCCTTTGTTATTTAGTATTTTATCCTCTGTATATCCTTGGTTACTTAGTATTTATCCTCTGCATATCCTTGGTTACTTAGTATTTTATCCTCTGTATATCCTTGGTTACTTAGTATTTATCCTCTGCATATCCTTGGTTACTTAGTATTTATCCTCTGCATATCCTTGGTTACTTAGTATTTATCCTCTGCATATCCTTGGTTACTTAGTATTTATCCTCTGCATATCCTTGGTTACTTAGTATTTTGTCCTCTGTATATCCTTTGTTATTTAGTATTTTATCCTCTGTATATCTTTGTTTACTTAGGATTTTATTTTCTGTATATCATTGTTTACTTAGTATTGTGTTTTCTGTATATCCTTGGTTATATTTTTCAAATGTTTTCTTTCCTTTCCTTTAATAACAATTCTATTTCCATCACATTCAAAATAGAGTAAAACAGTGAACATAACAATCTGTGTGTATTTAATAGATCTATCAACACGTGTAGAAATATAATATAATACATATTAGAACATATATACTTTGTATATAATCTTGTGCACCAGATGCGCTTTACGACAACGTATGTCTCTTCGGTGGTAATGTTCGTGGCAGAATTCTAATGATATATAAATATTTGAAGAGCAGATTTAAAACCAAAATGGCGGAAAGGGGGAGGGGGTTCAAAGAATCAATCCAAGGACAGTGCTGTGCGAGAGGGAGATGCGCCTTAGTATTACAGTGGTATACAAAAATCATAACTGAATATTTTAAGTATGTATTTAGCGTCAGTACAAAAGCACTAAAGATAGACTTAAGATGCCTTCTCGGATTATCAATCCACAAGCAGTAACACTGATCTAGTGGTCATAGTAAATAATGATTTCTGACGTCGTTCTATGCAGATAAGCTGGGCTCAAATAGTAAATGGATAAAAATGCGATGGCATGTAAATGTATCTACAGTTGAATAAATACTCTAACCATATACCTTTTTTGTCATATCTGTCATAAAGTAAAGTCAAATCTACTCATTATCAGGGGTAATGGACCATACATAAAACAATTCCGTATTTAAATCTGCCATGCTTTTTATCAATAAGTAATAAAAAGTGTTCAGAAACAATTTTCAGATCATGGGTTCAACATGTAGTGATTAGAAGTGCATTGTTATCAGTGTCATTTTATTTGATTCGATTATATGACATTGTTTTATATTTTAGCAATTAGTGGCTTCATTTAAAAAAACACACAAAACAGATTTGTATGGCAGTCATGTCAAACCCAGTAACTGTTCTGCTTTGCTTTGGAAGAGAAATATAAGTGTCTTTTATTCTCCAATGATACACAGAAAGCCTTATCGCATTTTATTTCCATGTAGAAAATTAAGTCATAACCTGATAAAGGTGAATTTACTATTCAATCACACAAAGCTACGTCAAACCTCTCTAGTCTAGTAGGCTAGACGTCAGGGGCACAAGGAGTAAATGCCGGTGTGACCTAGTTTTTGAGGTGCTCGGTTCGTCAACTAGATAACCCGAGATCGATTTCCGCCCTGGGCACACCAGTGTTCCGCTTTTTGGATGAGATAGTAAAAACCGAGATCCCTGTTACGGTAGGCGTTACACATAAACGACCCCTTACTGCTTCGAGGTGCAAAGGTATAAATTTCTCTGCAATTTATCATACAAATACAGTCACCATATACGTAAAAGACCGTGGAAGGGTGTAAACCAATTATCAATAAATAAATAAATTACATGGAGTAAACGTGAAATAAATCTAATCTAAGTATCAAATTGTGAAGCATGCATAGTAGTACACCTAAAGACACGTTGCTCTCTACTCAGAAAATGGTATTAAAAGAAGTAATAAAATTAACTTGCAATGCACTATATCTTATGGTAGAACTGCATCCCACTATGCTTACAATGTACATATAGTAGACCTATATTAATCTTATATTTTTGTGCCGCTTCGAGATAAATTATTTCGGTGTCATCAATTTTGTGCAAGCTGTATATTGATTTCCCTTTGAATTATAATGATAGTACATTTACTATCTTACGTACTCCGTCAACCTTGCGCTGTGCCCAGACTCGTTACATATAGAACTTTTCAAGTTACTGCAAAAGAAAACTAAAAGTGCATAATTCAAGTATAAGAAAGTGTTTGGAATTTTAGATATGCATTTGGTGATTTGTTTGTTGCATATCTTCTCACTAACTCACACATATAAGTTGTCTCGTACATCATATTCTCAAAATAATAATACAGTAAGATGAAAACCAAAATATGTTTTATCTTAGATAAACAACACAAAAGCTTGTAGTACCTTATTCAATCACTTGGACTTTATCAAGGAAAGAACAATGTCCATATTTATAAATACCCTGATAGCAAATGACAATGTATTAAATTTACTATATAGAACAATTAGAGACTACTTGAGTGGAATCGTTTAAAATCTTGGTTGTTCTGTAATACAGTGAGGTGCAGTCCTAACATAACATTATGTTCACGTCGCGTTAACGTGAAGTTTGCTTTCCTCGTGCGCTCAGGACTGCTGAGCACACGCGTTTGCGTTAAGGCAGATTTCCACGTGAACTTAATTTCGAGACCGCGTGAACGCGCTTGACTGCCGCGTGAACGTGCTTGACAGCCACGTTCGCTTGTTTACAACTTATAACTTGTATTAACATGTATATATATATACATATATAATATATACATATATAATATACATATATTTAATATTTATACACACAATATATATATATATATATATATATATATATATATATATATATATATATATATATATATATATATATATATATATATATATATATATATATATATATATATATATATATATATATATATATATATATATATATATATATATATATATATATATATATATATATATATATATATATATATATATATATATATATATATATATATATATATATATATATATATATATATATATAATATATATATATATATATATATATATATATATATATATATATATATATATATATATATATATATATATTGTGTGTATAAATATTAAAACATATAAATAAAATATTTGGAATTAAATAAAACCCTTCCGAGTTAAGGGATATTGAAATTCTTACTTTAGGAAAATAATAATAATAATAATAATAATAGTAATAATAATAATAATAATAATAATAATAATAATAATTATGAAATTAAAATCAATAAAGATAATAATAATGATGATAACTACTATACATGTATGTTATGCTTAAAATGATAAATTCCCCACATGTTCTATGATTTCCATATTGGCTGATCATGACACTACATCATTACTCTAATTTGATTTACATTTCGAAAAAAGGAAAGAGTATGCTTGCAGTTATGGAATTATATGGTTTTTATTTCCTGGTATCTCCAACCAATAATTGTTTTCACAAAGCCCATGTACATGTATATATATTTCCTTGTTGCTGAATGGAAATCGTAAATGAAAATACTGGAGAATGAAAGCTTATGGATGTTCTGGTGAAATTTGTGCTGTAATTTGTTTGTGCATTGTGTATATTGTATTTAGCTGTCCGACAGACAAAGAATCATGGAGTTAAAAAGCTTAAACTTTCACTGTGCACCTGGACTTTCATACCACTGCGGACTAACGGATCTTGGGGCCCTCGAGGAGTTTTGTTCAACACCACGCATATTGCACTCGAAATGTAAGAAAACAATGATAAACACTTTTCATAAGGTATACATATATATAAGTTCATAATAATAATTTATCATCTTCACGTGGTATGATTTGCTTATTTTCAAAATAGCAATTAATGTACATCAAAATCCATTCATGGATATTTACACGATATTTACACAAAATTCATTAAATCAAAGTAGGACCTGAAGAAGTAATAAAAATATTTTTTTCAATGCGGAACATGTAATGCTATTTCTCTTATGCATTATAAATGCAATGAAGGCGGGCTAGGGGCAATAACAACGATATTGTTGTAAACTTCAGGAATGATCTGCTCAAGATACTTGTCAAAGTGTTTAACCATACCATTTTGGGTAACTGTTGTCATAATTGAGTGCAGCAGTGCTGAATATTTCTGTTCTCGATAATACATATAGGTTCATGGCCGAATCTATAGTTTACTTTGCCGTATATGTCTTACCGTCTTCCTTTTATATTTAATGTACTTTATTTAACATCGATTCCATGGCAGACAGTCTGATATTTAGGGTATTGGATTTGATTATTCATTTTCAAGCACTAGGCAAAATGAAAATCCCCTTTCAAATATATACCGAGGATGTTTTTCTTTTTGAATGGCACGACCCTTACTTTGACCCTTTATCCAACTAATGTTAACTTCAAGTATCATTCCCATTTAAAGATATTCCCTAACACATGTGGCGAATTTGATTCATCTGAATGCACAATTGTAGGTTTCAGTTGCAAATATAAAATACAATGTATAGAAAGTCATACTATTAAAACCTTTTTTTCTGTTTGATTTGACCGACAAAAACTACTTCCCTTCATGGATATTTACACGAATACAATGACCTTGATTTCACCGAAATGATATCAATTATCTCAGCTTTCCTTTATGCTACAGGAAACAATTGTGTGACATATATAGAGAATCCCCATCGAGGCTACAGTTTGTGGATTGACACTATGGTGGTCACAAATACACCTTAAACTTGAACTTGAATTTAAGACATTTTGTCAATTTTACAATTTTATGGATCATACACAATGAGAGTATAAAGCGTGAAAAGGATATATACAAATGCAAAACATAAAGTATTTAAGAAAATGTTTTATAGAAAAGATCATATTCCGTTTTTGATATTGACGACTTTTCATCCGAGCTATATCCATTTTGCGTTGTTTTTCATAGTGACGGTATAATGAATCTGTGTCATGTGTTATGACGTCACTATGAAAAACAACGCCAAAATGTATTAGTTGGGACAAAATGACAGCAATTATCAAAACCGAAATATGGTCTATTGGCAATTTTTTAAGAAAATGAGAAAAGGATAAGAAATGAAACCATAAGTTAATTGTATCCCTTCATCCCTATGTTATTTACTTATATGGTTACAGTATCTGCCTGATGTAATGCAAATTATTATAAGTTTTGACCAATTCAACACATTCATGAGTACAAATTCTCGATCTTTCTTTCTCGAAATGAACAAATTAAAGGAGCATTATTAACAATATGATCCAATAAATAAGCTGTGCCCTACTTGAATGTGAAAAAGTAGAATTCAAATAAGGATATAAGATTAAGTTTTATTCTGCAATTTCCTATTTGTGGATGTGCATATATTTAGTATGAAATCGGAAGTAATTATATTCAATTATGCGATATATTATATCATATCTATTCAATTATGTAAGAATTTTTGTTAAAAACTACAATTCCATTTTGCATTTTAATAGATATATTTGTAAATGATCTCGAAGTACACTTCTAAGTTATCATACATTAAACTATCGATATTTTGAGCCGTTTGTAACTACACTTGATTATGCATTTGCCTGTACAATTCTCAATGTACTTTCTGCTATATGTGATAACACTTGCTCTGTACCATCATCATTTACAAGAAGGAAACA
Source organism: Pteria penguin (assembly GCA_035048485.1). NCBI lineage: Eukaryota > Metazoa > Mollusca > Bivalvia > Pterioida > Pteriidae > Pteria > Pteria penguin. The sequence continues at coordinate 37,916,597 of CM068584.1, forward strand.
AAATTTGAATGTCTGTCCTTGCTTTCAATTGTTGTTTTATTACACTAGAAGCGAAATTGATCCGTTAAGAGCATTCGGATTGATTCTACAAAGAATTAGAATTTAACAGCTAAGCAACACATAAGAACATAGATTTCAGTCGTGAAAGAAGTTATACCTAAATTCGACAGGTAGATACACATATTGATGCCAGAGATGCACATCTCCTACATCAACGATACCAGATGATATGTAACTTACCAATTCTTTACACGATAAATGAATATCATTTTAACATTGCTGCATCTATCCTTACGATTCTTCAACTACTATCAAAGTGAATCATGCATTTAATATCAATTTTTGTAATAATTGTTGTTATTATTTTTATCATTATTATTAATGTTGTTGTTGTTATTATTGTTGTTGTTTTTTCGTTGTTTGTTTCTTTGTTTTAGCTGTATAGCGTAAGAAATCAATAGTGATAAAATTAAAATAAAGAACTATTGACCGAAGAAGTTGAACTTAATATAAATTCTTCATTGCAAAAGAAATTGTATTTCAGATTGCCCAGCTTTTGAATTGAACTCTACAGTAATTTTCCGACTATGGAATTGTTCATACAATATACCAATTATTAACAAAACATGCAATGCAGAGCATCTACCCAGAAATGGAACTTTACAAATGTAAGATTTAATTCGCACATAGTTATGAATTAAGGATATGCTTGTTATTGTAAAATTTATTCCTGTAAAAACTGGACTTGCAGTTAGCATCAGGGAGTTCCGTAGCTTCAGTAAATAAAACATCCAACTAAAATTTAGATTAAATGTAAAAAAAAAAAAAAAAAAAAATTGACACTTTATCATAAAAGATGGTGTATATGAAATTGCTCAATCTCCTGAAATCGTCCGAATACCTTCGAAAATTGGACCAATGCGTAATGTAGATTGTTTTTTTTATTTTATTTTTATTTTTTTTTTGTTGTAGAGTAACAACCAATACTCCATATGTCTCACAGAGACGGAACTCAGTCATATTTCGCAAGGATTAGATTTGCACAACTCGCTTGTATTCTTTTCTGATTATCTTAGAATCTGATATGTATGCTTCAATAGCTGACTCATCATTATTTCATTTTACATATGTAAAATAAATATAATTAGTAAGAATGAACTATTTTAATGTTATTTATCATGACACCCACATATATGTATATATTTTTAACTTTTAAGATCCGGTTTGTTTCCTCGGACAAAACTTCTGAAAATCTCCACGTGAGTAAATTATTAAATAATTAGATTTCAATAGATTGACCACTGTCTCGTTTTTCTTGCCATTATAGAAGTATAAAGTTCACCAATAATAGGATCGTTCTAAATAGTTAAAATATATATGTTACAGAAAAGTGTCTTCATCAAAAACTCATTTCGACTTTTTCTCAACTGACATTATCGAAATAACAACACCTAGCAACAATGGTAATGGTTCAATCCGGGGAAATTTGAGCGCTACACAAAGTCTAAGCAAACACACGACAAACAATAATGGTAAGGCTAATAGAATACATAATCACAAAAAAGTTAATAACCAAATAATGGTAGGGTTAGAAATACCTCTCAATTAGACTTAGTGGTGCATCCGTCATGGCGAGTCACCCCACCAATAATGTCTGTATAAGAAAACAAAAATATATTAGGTGAGTATTCATTAAAATAGAACAGAGTTATGCCAGAAATGTATATTCTGTTAACATCGTTGTAAAGGCATATCGGCCTTGGCGTACGGTTTAACATTGACAAAGTGCCTTAGTAAAATACGAAAGTAACTGGTGTCACATAACCATTGCACTTACAACAATGTACCACAGTAGGCGTTCACAGACCCCTAAAATTCAGAGGTGAAATCAGGTGCCCGGGAGGAATGAGCGTCTCCTGTTTGACTAGCCAAGCCTGCCGTGAATGCCCTTACATACAAGAGAAACATATATAATTAGCACTGTATATATACATGAATGTGAGCTTACACTGTGTAAAAAGTGTCACAGCCACATAACATCAGTAAAAAGGGTATAATAACAATTAAGTCAAACCCTCCGCGGGGAACTTTTTTACGAGATCCACACTGCAAAGGGAATTAGTGTGACTTTCATGTAAAATACGAAAGTAACTGATGTCGCACGACTATGGCACTAACAACAATGTACCACAGCGGGCATTCACGGACCCTTGAAATTCAGAGGTGAGACCAGGTGTCCGGGAGGAGTGACCATCTTATGTTTGGATAGCCACACTCGCGATTAGAATTAATACATATACATAAATCTATATATAGTCATTTAACATTAACAATACAGTGTATATTTTATTCGGTTGATTTGATTCATTTTTGTCATTACATATACTTTTCTACTTTCAGAATCCAATACCAGAGCAACCACTATTTCAATTGTATCAGCTATTGGTAAAAATAATTTTATAAACAGATAAGTAAATGCAGTCCATTTAAGTTCTAAATCTCTTATAGTATTTTAAAAGTCGGCATGGCCTAGTAGTATCGCGCTTGACTCCTGTTCGGGAGGCCGGGGTTCGAATCCCGCTCTGGTCATGCCGGAGTTCTGTCTCGGCAAAACCTAGGCCCCGTGCCGCGGTATACATGGCACGTTAAAGATCTCTCACTGCTTCAGGTGGGTCCGTTGCAAAGGTTAAAATGCCCCGCATCAGGCAGATGCCCTCACCATATACGTGAAATATTCGTGGTGTGACTTTAAACAAAAATCATTCAATCAATATAGTATTTAAAAGGTCAATTTACGCTAGACTTTAGAATAAGCTACAGTGAATGTTTGATGACTGTTTCATTTAGGTACCCGTAATAATTTTCGAAAACACTCATTTTGCTAGTAACTGTGGTTGAATCTTTTTTCATTTTTAGACGGGATTATTCTTGGGTTTTTTTCCGTTCTGTCAAAACAGATCTTGACCTCATGATATTCAATTTCTATAAGATATGGTTTACCCTTCGGTGAATCTTCTTTTTACTCCAATATCTACGAAGATATTTAGTACAGAAAGTTAGATTCAGGCTTTCGTTGAGAAGCTGCTGCAAATGTTTGCAGAAAAATGAATAGTACAAAATAAAATTACAGTAAAGGTTACAGTAAGTTAGCTCCAGGCTTTCGTATGCGCCATAAGCTCTTTGTTCATGTGATTTACAGTAGCTTCCCATGCAATGGTTGATTCTAGGTCATAGGCTTCCTTGAAATTGTTCTTTTAGGAAAACCTCATTTTAACTCATTTTAAATGAACGTACGAGCCATGATAAAAAGAAAAAACTGTGCGATATATTTCGATACAATTTATATATATACTCCTAATCACACTATCACTCAATTGTATATAAAGTCTTTGGAAAGGTTATTCAAACAGCCCAATTTGAGAAATTTGTGGCTAGACCAGTGATTAAGTATCTATATAAGAAGGGAATGACTCAAGGTAATATAAATGAGTACCCTTTGAGGTAGTCAATGTTTTATAGTACTACTAAAATTGAACTCCTGAATTTATAAGGGGAAAGGGAACATTGAAGGTGAAGAACGGTTTGGACATCCTTACGGTGCTATCACAAAGAAAACGTTTATACTGTGCACACACTTTTCACGTGTTTCATAAAACGAAACCTCCAATATCGGGCCACTTGGTATAAGTTGCGGAGCTGTTCAACTGATTTTAACCGATGTCATAATCATGTCTAAGGTCCTGCCTGGATGGTCTGTAGAATGTTGATGTTTCTTTGCATCTTTTGTCTCCTAAGTACGATCATTTCAAGGATATTATGGGTCGAACTGTCACATAGAATGAAAGTCGTGTTCACTATTTGATCGTGAATTTAAGAAACAAGGCATGCTAAGGATAACTCTTCATTATCCCTCCTAATAAGTCAAGTGAGTTTTCTCTGGAAAACCATGGCCTTTATCTTATGGGACAAGTAGGGAGTAACCATGCTTGACTTTCCTCAGGAAGGCGACACTGTTATGAATATCGTGACACATACACTTGATTAGATTGTGGTTCAAAATATGCTCATTTCCGCAATTTTTGTGTTATCAGTGACACTCAGGCGTAAACTGTGGATATAAAGATATAGTTACTTTAAGAGTAAACTCAGGTATAAAATAGAATTCAGTTGTAAAAATGTGATCAACTTCATATTATTAGTGAAATGGCCTCGTCTCGCTATACCTTCAGTACTTTAACAACTCCATTCAGGACATCTGCATTCAATACTTTCGACAATTCAAGATACTATCTGTAAGATATAATATGCATAATACTTTATTTGTAGTTGCCTTTCTGATCATCGCCTTAACAGTGAATATCACTGTCTTCTGGTTCATAAATCGCAAAAAAGAGTAAGTGTGCATTCTATTGTATAGAAAGAATTAAATTTGAAATGCTAAATGTTTTCTTTATTATCTATAATTCGGTTATAATTGATACCGTAACAGACAATATCTATCAAAGAATATGCATTGTTTATGGAAATCTATATGTAATCCATTTTTGAGATCAATTGATTCCTTTACACCACATTTCCTATGCTGTCGCATGAATAAGATATATTCAACGATATTTATGTAACAAGACAAAATGCAGATATTATCGTTTTTCACTTAGTGCTTTTTTCACTATGTTGCTTTGTTACTCGTTAAAAACTTCTTTACTTACTTTGTGCACCTGCCTGATACCTACCAGTGAAGGATTTTTAGATGACTATGTACACTATATATTGTTTTATCAAAAGCATACTTTTCATACAGTATAAACAATATTCGTTGTTATCTGCAATTTGGTTTTCTAGGAAGGGATGTTCCACAGATGAAACACAAAATGCAAACACAGTACCTGCGTTTGTAAATGAAAGGGAAGTACAGGTTGCAGACATGTATGAAAGCATAGATGATATAGCTATCCAACCACTTGCGGTGGTGGAAAATGAAAATATGAACCTGTATGACAAAGATGATACTCATTACCCATACGACCATTTGAATTCGAACAGAGTCATCAAAATTGAAGGTGAAAAACCTGCACATAGACCACTGTAAAAATATATAGCATCGAGTTTTAACGTACATGTGTTTCTTTCCGTAAATACAATGTCTGTCTTGGATTGTTGTTAGACCTGAAAATATGGAGTGCTAGAGAGTGTTTCTTTAGGTATACGGGTTATTTAATCATTAAATCATGGAATCCAATCAGTTAAAATAATACTGGAAGAATGTCACAGATGCTTTATTATATCACACCAAGATGAACATTCATAGACTCCGGAAAATTACCTTACCCGATTTGGCGATTGAACCACAGTTCAATCTGCATTCTAATTCACTTGTTTTGTTTCGGCAATTCTGATCGGGTTACACGTCAGGGTTCAGACATGTATAACCACGATATACCGTCCTCAAATATATGTATTAACATTTAGCGGAAACTTAATGTAATAATTATGCATTCAGATCGCGTGATCTTTTTTGTCTAATCTCCGAATTAACAAACATAATAATAAACACATCAGTACAACTTCCTCTTTCCTCCATCACTCTTATCAATATGAATGAGAGTAGCAAAAGGGGGGGATCGAATAATATTTTGTCGTGTGTCAACTGTCCAATTATATTGACTCAATCATGTACTCTTCAGATCTGCTTCCGATCCTAGAGTTATTGTTAGGTTGATGGATTTGATTGATTGAGTGAGTGAATGTTGTTTTACGATTATTTCACGTATATGGTGACGGCTTCTCCCTGATGCATTGCATAAAAATTTAGACATTTGCCATGGACCAAACAGAAGTAGTGAGGAATCTTTTACGTACCACGGGACGTTTTTACTGTCTCATCCGAAATATAGAACACCGGTGCGCCCAGGGCGGGAAGGGAACCCGGGAGCTCTTGATTACGAGCCGAGCACCTTCTTCACTAGGCCACACCGGCTTGAGTTATTGTAAGAGGGATAGGAATAAAGTACATACAATATGGGCAGGTCATACTTATTTATTGGTGATTTATGATAGTTAATCGAAATGTTTTATTTCCTGTAATACTTCACCGATAATCACATACTCAATTTGACCACCTGAAAACCGTAAACTGACTTTGTCCGTCCTTTGCATAAGAATCAAAATATCCTTTCAAGGCATCTAATGTTAGAATAAAAACTTTATCAGTGACAAATTGACACGTTCTTATGACAAAATGACGTCATAAAAGTGAAACATTTGAGGCATTATCGTATGACATTTATTTATCGGAGGGAATGAATGAGGAGAGGTGAGAATACATGATTATACAACACTATAATTGCTGATTCGATGAAGAATATCATTATAGAGTGGAATTTATCGTGGGAAAAACAACCTGTGTCTACCAAAATCAAAATAGTTAACGTGTTGGCAGATTTCGCACTATCTGTTACCTTACTATATTATAACTATACACAGTCATTACATTATGAGTCACGCTTTTCTTGTCTCTTAATATAGAAAGAAAAGATGATGATGAGATGAAACAAGTATCTCATTTGCCACCACTAGTTTTTAGTTGCTGATATGAACAAAATCTGGACATTCACGGGCACCTGGAATTCAAAGATGAGACCAGGTGCCTGGGAATGAGCAAGTAATATTTCAATATATGTTAAGTGTTTCGCCATCAGAATTAATGATATGTACCACATTTATGTTCTTTTTCTATACGAAAAAGGAAACAAGGTTAAACAAACACATTGAGGGCATCAGTAAACCACTCAAAGATATAGTAATAATCCACAGGACAAAGGGAAGGTAATTGTGACCTTGAGACAAAGTAATTTAATTCATAGATCTCAAAGAATTTTGGCAAATTCATTTCCAAAAAGAAATACTTTTTCATACTAAAACGTGTATAAGAATGTTATTTTGCATGTTGTTCTTATTGGTTTGTTATGTTTAATTTGTAATAAATAAGGGAAAAGCGGGAAAACTCTATTTAGATTGTAATAAAAACTTGAAAACAACATTTTGTGTGGTGACGGCTCTCTCTCTCTCTCTTCTTCTTCTTCTTCTTTAGTACGTTAAGTGTTTCGCCATCAGAATTAACAATATGAACCTCATTAATGTTCTTTTTTCATACGAAAATTGAAACAAGATGAAAACTTACACATTGAGGGCAACAGTAAAACGCTCAAAGATATAGTAATAACCCATAGGACAAAGGGAAGGTAATTGTGACCTTGTAACAGAGTAATTTAAATTCATAGATCTCAGAGAATTTTGGCAAATTCATTTCCAAAAAGAAATACTTTTTCATACTAAAACATGTATAAGAATGTTATTTTGCTTATTGATCTTATTGGTTTGTTATGTTTAATTTGTAATAAATAAGGGAAAAGCGGGATAACTCTATTTAGATTGTAATAAAAACTTGAAAACAACATTTTGAATGCTGACGGTACTCTCTCTCTCTCTCTCTCTGTCTCTCCTTCTTCAGTACGGGAGATTCAAGTTAAAACCCACCATTCCAATAACATCTTTAATAGGTTGTTAACTGCGTGCATATTATAATAGAATCCCCAAAAATGTTGACACTGGCATTCCAACTTATGTTTATGTTTATGTTTATGATTATGTTTATGTTTATGGTTATGGTTATTGATTCCTTTGGCTAAGCAATTTGATTTAGTACATTAACACTCAAGAATATCTGACCTTGGTTAATTGTAAATTGTATAGCTGTTGTAATATGCAAACAAAATGACTGTAAGTAAATGCTAAATAAGCGCCCTTAAACCGGTTAACCAATACGAATTAAGTGATATTTACAACTTCAATTGACTTTAACCAGACTGCCATACAACCGTATATTTTTGATGTTGTTTTCATGTTTATTTCACTATTATCATGTTTTATATAAATGTCCTTGGTGATTTATATCATAAAAATATAGAACATATATACCTATTAATTTAGTGTACCATATGCGCATTTCGACAACTTATTTTTCGTCATTGATGCTCGTTGCCAAATGATTGGAATTCTGAAAATATATAAATATTTGAAGAGCAGTGTTGAAACCAAAATGACCGAAAATTGAACCAATGAGCCTATCTAAGGGCAGAGCTATGCAGCTATGCATGGGGGAGATACTCATTAGTTTTAGAGTGATTTACTTAATTTAATGACTGAAAATTTGAAGTATATATTTCATAAAAGCACTGAAAACTAGACTTATGATGCCATGTCAGTCCACCAGCAGTGACACCGGCCTAGTGATTATACAGCTTGATCAGAGCAGATGCCTTCAGTGTCCTCTAGAGAAAACAGAAGATGAACATTGCCGTTGACACTATTATTGCATATGGACAGAGCTATTTACAAATGCTAAATTATCATTAATGATCATTACCTTTACATCTACAATACCTGTAAGGTCATACAGTATGGGAAAATTACCTTGACATCATGTTTGATGAAATCTTCCTTTACTCTCATTCTGTTCTGAGAGTTAAACGAACAAATGACAAACATTCACGCATGTAGTTGAAGCAACGATTCTTATTTTACGTGACACATGATTTCGGTTTGTACTTGCTTATTCAAACAGAAGATAGGGGCCAAAATGTGACAAACGCCTAAGTAAAATTCGAACAATGAGGAGGAATAAACTCGGGTTATCACATTAGAACAATGAGGATGATCAGATCTCGGGTTATCACATTTGAAATTGTTTTGACAGCTAATTTAACACTCTTTATTCAATTGGTGTAAAAAATGAACAGTACGTACACCGGCTGCATCATGCGTTAATAGAGTAGAGTGAAAGACAGATTGACTAAACTGATATACTATAACCAATCATATAAAAGATATGCATATCTTTACATAGTTAGATAATCGCTATCACATCTGAATCAATTCAACGTTATGCATGTAAGAACCAGTTTTTATACTACAATTCTTACTGATATCTAGGATTATTGTTTCATTCTAAGTCTTCAAAAGATATCAGAACGGAATATAGTGACAAAGTTAAAAATACAATTGAAGAGAAGATCCTCTAAATAGCTTTGTTTCATGGCATAGGTCAAACGAGGCAAGGGACTTAAACATACATACATACATAACAGTCAATAAATATACATAACTGATGTATAAAACATAAATTGTTGAAAATCTTTTTCAAAAACGTAATTTAGTTTCAGGTTCTGTAACTCTTCCATATATAAATATTTATGTCAACTGTGATGGAGGAGTTGTCTTCCTTATATAACATTAGTAAACATATTTCTCGGTCGTAAACTGTTTTAGAGCTCTATAAATTTTAATCGGTCTTTTCGTCTACACCATGACCTGACTCCACTCAGGTTGCAAACCGAAGGAAATTTGGCCATCGTGTGGGTTTCGTTTGGTGGGATGTCGCATAAGTAGTAAATGTTATCACCCCCGCCTCCGTCCCCTTTCAAATTCAAATAGGAAATATTACAGAAATATAATACAACGTTCACTATTGCCTATTCTAGTTGCACAAATCTACAGACTAAATTTACAAAATAACAAAATTATGAATAACAGTACATAACTAAATAAAGAGGGAACGAAGAACAAAAACCAAAAATAAATAGATAAATAAGTAATACCGAAAAAGAAAGAAAGAAAAGAAAGAAAACCCTACAAAACACAACCACCACCCCCCCCCCCCCTTCACACACACACACACACACCTTTCCCATTCTGAAACAAACAGGGAAAACTCCAGAGCATTCACATAAGCAGCAAGTGGTTGAGAGATCAGTGACACCTAGCACGATCATTTATATTCTTGTCATTTGCCTCCGTTTGTTCTGCAGCCATACATGCATTTCATGCAAAATATCAATTCTGATACCTTTTACATTGATACACCGAATACGTTGACCGTATTCTTTAGCAACACTTCAAAGCTCAAAATTGAATAAGAAGTAGCATAAGTGGCGATTCACTTAACATTCTTTTATAAAGCGCCACGCTCTAATATTCCTATGATATCGGTGTCATTGATATAAAAGTCTAAACTGTAGTTATGTTGTAGACGCTTTTATAGTTGAATGTACACTTCAGTGATACAAACGTCTTTGTGTAGAGTGGCAAAGGTCAATAGGGAAGAAACCCCTTATGCGCTCGCGGAAAAACGATCACCGTGTAATAATAGCCAAGAGGAAAATGTGCAAAATTATTAAATCAAATGCTGCAACATTAAGAAATAACAATATTATAACCATGTAGAGGTTAGAATACATATTGATTTTAAATAAATTTTTATGTTTCATTTAATATAATATAAATATGTAGATTTAATGTAGCAATATAGTACATGTATTGTGAAAGCCCTATTACCATGCAACCTGTATGAAAATGGCATGTCAATGGTCAATACTGAAAAAGCCCATTATGCTGCATCATTAAGAAAAAATATTATAACCAGGAAGAGGTTAGAATATATACTAATTCTAAATAGATTTTAATGTTAGTGTTAGTTTCATTTAATACAATAGAAATATGTAGATTTAATGTAGCACTACAGTCAATGTATTGTGAAAGCCTTCTTACAATGCATCTTGCATGATGGCGAAAATGAAAATAAAACCCATGACGGTTATTCCGATGTTTGATATCATGTTAGATTGTTTTGGTTAGATTAAAAAATCTGTCAAAAAATATGGATTTCATGATATTCTGCCGGATCAATCACACAGTGAACTTACGATCTGTATCTTAATAACGCCATCATTTCCGTACTTCCATATAGTTATAATTTTACATGATAACCGAACGAACAGCCGTCAAAGATGGGTTATTTGGTCAGAGCGTTTAGACAATGTGCCCCAATGTGTGTTTCTTATCTGGAAAATTCGGTCAGCACAAGGTCAATCACTGAGTAATAGATCAATAATAGTGTTGTAAGGACGCAACAAGAGACACAACATTTGTATTTTGTATTGATCAACCATTACTTATTATGTACATAAAATTCCACGAGCTCCAGATTTTAACACTTTCGGGTGTATTATATCGACCTCAGAATGTTCATAATGCTCAACTCTACACTTAAACACACCTATTCTTATCGACTCCTGAACTCACTATTTTACCAAGGTCATTCAATCATTAGTACAGTGTTTTGTTGTATTGTCCGAGTTTAGATAGAAAACACTCCTTTTTAGAATGTTATCTTAATGAAATTACAAAAGGTAGCACATGTTGTAATCTTTTATTAGGCAATATACTCTGGATATTCTAACGCATAGCATAAAAATGGTTAAAAATCTGATCGACCAAATGATAAATCAGTAACAATTGTAACACTTAAAGAAATGTTAATTCCAATTACATACAAATGAGACGGATACCCATACAATATTATAATTCAGCATAGTATATGGCTAGCTGACTGATATTCCTATATCTAATGCAATTTTTATCAATATATTTCACAGCACAAAGACGTATAAATTTATATCTGTATAAAATTAGTGTTGGTAATTAAGATAATATTTGAAGATCGATTTCAACTTCTCAAACTCATGCATGAAACAGGATGGTGTATGAAAGACAGATTCTACACTGACGAAATATGCCAATAAAGGAATGTGACAAATGCTTTATTTATTGCCCCAGGCTGGTATAATAAATAATATGTAAATGAGTAAAATTCACAGTACTTGTGAAATAGAGGATTATACAACGCTATCTCTGTTGACCAGATGAAGAGCATCATTATAAAGCGGTATTTATTGTGGGGAAAACATCCTTGTGTCTTTCAAAATCGATTTTTTATAAATACATTCGTGGAATGTTTCACTGTATCGGTCATTGTATAATATACGAAGTAGCACTTCCAAACATTGAATGTGTTACTAAATGTGCGGAAAGATTTCGCAGTATCTATTCCCTTACTATATTATATCTATACGTAGTCGTTATATCATAAGTCACCTTTTTCTTAATTGTTAATATAAATGAGACGGATGATGATGACATGAAACAAGTATTTCAGCAGTATCTCATTTGCCACCACTAATTTATATTTGCCAAAATGAACATAATATGGACAATCACGGACCCTTGGAATTCAAAGGTGAAGCCCAGTACCCGGCAGTGAGCAAGTATTAATTCAATATATGTACAGTGTTTTCGCCATCAGATTTAACGATATGAACCACATTAATGTTCATTTTCTATAGGAAAAAAGAACCAAGGTTAAACAAACACATTGAGGGCATCACTAAAACACTCAAAGATATAGTAATAACCCACCGGGTAAAGGGCAGATAATTCTAATCATTATGTGGTTTGGGCCCTGAAGTAATACTTATCCTTCGAACTGAGTTATCTAATTCATATATCTAAAATAGTTTTGTAAAATTCAATTTCGAAAATAAACATTATTCATATTAGAACGGGCATTAGTATGATATTTTATGCATTACTTTTTATTGGTTTGTGATGTTAAAATTTGCGATAAAAAGATAAAAGCGGGATAACTCTATTTAGATTGTAAGAAAAACTTTAACATTTTGCATTGCGATGTCTCTCTCTCTCTCTCTCTCTCTCTCAGAAACAATTTTTTTTCCTGATATTATTGAAATTGCAATCATCGTGTAGAGTTTATACCCCCTCTTTACTACTGAAGATCCAAGTGAAAAACCACCATTCCGATACCATCTTTGATAGGTTGTTAACTGCTTGCATACTATAACATGATCCCCCAAACTGTTGCCAAAGGCATAAATCTACCGTCAAATTTATGTTTGCCATGCCTGATTAACAAATATTTTAAAGAACCGTACATAATTGAGAAAATGGTCTGGTGACATAATACAATTACAGCTTCATCATTTTGTATATAACATTTAAATTATTGAACATTTGTCAATCTGCCATGCCTGATTAACAAATATTTTAAAGAACCGTACATAATTGAGAAAATGGTCTGGTGACATAATACAATTACAGCTTCATCATTTTGTATATAACATTTAAATTATTGAACATTTGTCAATCTGAAAGCTTCTCCTGGCTTCTGAGTATCTTAGATCTAGAAATGTCCACCATTGCACATTATTATGACTTCCACGTCACACATTTCACAATTTGTTTTGTCTGTTTGTTTAACAGTAACTTTCATATAACACCCCAGAAAAGTTTTTAAAAGATTTAAGATTTATTCTTTAGCTCAGTAATTTCGATTTAGTACAGTAACACCGAAGAATGTCTGATATTTGTTAATTGTACTTTGTAAAGCTATTTGTAAACAAACTGGCTCTAAGTAAATGCTAAATAAGCGCCCTTAAACTGATTACCCTACACGAATTGAGTGATGTTTTCAACCTCACTTGACGATATCTTGACTGCCATACAATCGAATATTTCTAATGTTGTTTTCGTGTTAATTTTACTATTATCATGTTTTATGTCAATGTCCTTGGTGATTTATGTCATACTGCTTAATCAGATCAGTTGTCTTCAGTCTCCTCCAGAGATAATAGAAGTTGACCATTGCCGTTGACACTATTACTGCATGTTAACAGAGCTGTTTACAAATGCTTTATTAGTGGATACTCCATTAATTAAAAGAATCCTTCCCTTTAAACTTATGATCCATAGATTCTTACAAAATACGAAAGTTACCTTAACATCATGTTTGATGGAAGCTCACTCGAATTCTAATCTGAGGTATAAACATAAATTGAAAAATCTGAGGTATAAACATAAATTGTTGAAAATCAGTTTTCAAAAACGTGATTTACTTTCCGGTTCTGTAGCTCTTCCATATATAAATATTTATGTCCATTGTGATGAGGGAGTTGTCTTCCTTATATAACACCAGTAAACATGTTTCTCACTTGTAAACTATTTTAAAGTTCTATAAGTTTTATTTGGTCATTCCGTCTAGACCATGAACTGACTCCGCTCATGTTGCAAACCTAAGGAAATTTGACCATTATGTGGGTTTCGTTTGGTGGGATGTCCCATGAGTAGTAAATGGTCATACCCCACCATCCCGCCCCTTTCAAATATAAAACATTACAGCGATATTATAGTACAAAGTTCCCTGTTACGTATTCTCATTGCAAAAAAAACCCAGGTTTCCGTTTGCGGAAACCCTGCGGAAACAGGAAGTTTCCGTAATGTTTCAGGTGGCGGAAACTTGCTGGAAATGTCCCAGTTACTGTAGGTTTCCGCAAGGTTTCCGTGCGGAAACTTGGAGTTTCTGGACGGAAACCTGCTGAAACATGGTGTTTCCGCAACAGAAACTGGTGGAAACTTGCAGTAACTTGATGTTTCCGCGATTGAAACCTTGCAGAAACCTGCAGTAACTGGGACATTTCCAGCAAGTTTCCGCCACCTGAAACCTGGCGGAAACTTCATGTTTCCGCCAGGACATTTAAGGATATGTACATGAATGAAACCAGCTGAACTCAGAACATCCTCCATATAAACTAGAAAATTAAATTTTTTCTGTAACCTGGAGACCTAAGGAGGTTTCTGCTACGGAAACTGGCGGGAACCTACTGAAACTAGTACATTTTGTAATAAATGAAATATCTACCGGTAATTATATAGTATAGATGCCAAGAGATGTTTTTCCCCAGCAGTAATGGTAGAAATTAACCTCTTGCAATTCAATAAAAACTGACAGCTAATTTTGTATCTTGAAATCTAATATATCTACTGTATAGGCCATCACATTTTCAGAGACAAAAAAATACACAAACAAAAGAAATACAATGATAATTCACAATTATTTAATAGTATACAGTATATGTTCAAACTTGCACATACAACATTCACTAAGTAACTGACATACAAAACTTTTTAAATTCCTGTGTTTTGAAAATGTATACAGTGTTTCATTTCGCCACTTCAAGATTAAAGAAAACCAGAGCAAATGAATGGAAATAATGTTCTGTCCTTGTAATCAAACTATCTGAATTTTCACAAATATGTGTTCCTGTAAGAATTTGAAACTTGCAACGTTGTGTACATTGAGAATTGCATTCTTTAATGTCCTCTCATTGATATTCTGTCACTGATCTTCTGTCATCTTAATCCTGCTTCTGAAACAAGAGATGTAAATTAAAAGCTACACATACATGTACATAAGAGACTAAATCAGAAATTTAACTTGGAACTACATGTCAATATAATTAGGTGCTTTAACAGAACAATTCTGAATAAGCTTCCCTAAACAATACACCAAATGTTACCATTTTATTTCTTAATTCCATGCATAGATCTACCTCAAATGTCAACAAATCTAAATAGATTCCAGTGGCAAAATATAACAGTACTTGCAATCGTGCATAACAAGAACAAATACTTTTACTAAATTTAGTAGAAAACTGACAGTCATTAGGGGCCCAATGGATGCCTGTCGCCATGACCTTGACCTTAATTTTGTAACAATGGAAAGGTCTTGTCATAAGGAACACAGATGCTAAATACTAAAGCCCTACTTTGAATAATTCAATAGTTACAGTCTGTGTTAAAGTTTTTCAAATGCAGGTCAAAGGTCAATGTCAAGGCCCCATAATATCAAAAGAAAGGTCTTTTCATAAGGAACATACATGCCAAATATGAAAGCCCTACTTCTTACGGTTCCACAGTTATGGTCAATGTTAAAGTTTTTCAAATGCAGGTCAAAGGTCGATGTCAAAGCCACATGATCAAAAATCTTGGTACCAACTGAAAGGTCTTGTTATAAGGAACATACATGCAAAATATCGCTATGTTATGACATAGCTGACGTCATGGCGTGGATAAGAATTTTGTCAAGGCAGTGTTTATGAAATAAACACATTTAAACTGAGTGTAAACATGTGATAAAAAGAATCTGAAATGAATTTTCATTTCATATGGTATTAATGAAACTCGTTGTGAGTTTTATATCCCCTCGCCAAGGTTCCGGGATATAAAACAAACAACTCGCTTCATAAATACCGTTTGAAATGAAAATTCATTTAAGATCTTTTATAATTTATGACATTTTATCACATATTTCTTCCTCCCTCAACCCTTTTATCTTTCTACTATATTATATATGAATATCAAATAAACTAAGTAGCATATTGCCATATCATTAGTGAAAATTACTTCTAGTACATGTATATGTATAAGCAAAATTATATTGTATAAATACATGTACACAAAGTATGCATATTCTTTATATTGTTTGTAGTTCCACATATGTCAGTTTAATATATGATTCAGCTTAATTCAATTTGTTGGGAGCTTAGCTATTAGACTGAAATGTCTCAAGTTCAAATCCCACAGGTAGCTATTCGGTGTCACATGTTTCATGTCACGTTATATGTGGCACGTCACTGCTTCACATAGGTTTGTTGTATATGTCTAAATTTCTGTGTAAAAAAGGAGATTGAAGAATCAAGCAAACAAAACTACAGTACAATAAATTTTTTGTTTATCGTTTAATAAAAAAAGACCTTAATTAACTTCCCTTGGTATATATTGACAAGGAGAGAAGGACCGAGGGATTCAAACCCAGAACTGACTGAAGTCACAGGTCATAGAAGCAATAACCCCGTGTCCCCTCTGTGTATAATATGCTATTAGCATATGTTTTAGTATATTATACAGAGAGGGGCACAAGGTCAAGCTTGCATCTACGACCTGTAACGTAAGTGAATGGGAGGCTATGTGAATCACATGTATTTCCATCACATACATGTAGCTTTATTTTAGACCACTCACCCCAAAAGGCCCCAATGTGCTAATGTTAACAGTGGGATAGAGAGTATGATAGTCAAACCCTCAATCACTACTTAAAATTAGGTAATAATACTTGAAACAATGTAAAAGTTTCTAACCTCCCATCCTACTTTTCTTTGCATCTCTGCATTTCATATGTTGAATTTGATTTCTTCCTCTATTTCTTCTTTACAAGATCATCTTATATACTGTGATTTTCTGAGATTTTTTCTGCATCTGCAATTGAGCAACAATTCATTCTGACAGCAATAAAATTTTATAAATCATAATTACTATATGCTCACACTAAGGCTTAATTATGAATTGTGCTAGACTTCCAAGCACAATCACTAGCCCCTATTTTTAGTATATATTTAATATAATAATGGTGACATGGGCTAGCTATCAAGCACGCTTGGTCTCTAAGGATAAAAATAGCAGCTTTATAAAGAGTTTCTTAGGAAAAGCTAATTCTTGATTTGAATATTAATCAATTTAATTCAATACTTTTATTTAATGTTGATTTTTATATATATACATGTAGCATTTAATATGATTATCAAAAATACTGATACTCCTTTTTAAAAAATCAATGATAATAATGATCAATACAATATCCATTCATTGATTCAACTTCAAGAGGTCCCTTGACAGTGAACGACAAATGTTGCTTTTTAGGGATTTTATTGGTTCAGATCCGTGTTTGGTTTGATTTATACAACTCCTTATAAACAACTTGCTTATAAGTCTTTGATTTATATTAAAGAAAATCCGGCCCATTACAACGAAATTATCTTTAACCACATCCAGGGACGTATATAACCACATCCCTGCCACATCAAAATCCATATAGTGTCAGTTCATTTGCTTTCCATCGATCATTTCAAATGTTTTACAGAGACATCTTTTTGTGAACTCAGAAAGATTTCTTTAAGAGAGGGCAGATCATGGAGATTATAATAAACTAAGAAATGCCAAATTGTCACGCGTACCGTACGTGCCAATGATTCCCCGGGGTAACCCCGGACCCCTATGCCGGCTCGAGCGGGACCGGCCACTCCCGCACACCAGGCTTGGATGGAAGTCTACAGGCGCCAAGTCTACATCCTTGTCACACATGCCTCTGGGTCCGCCACTGGCACACTTTAAACAGTTTTGATATATATTTTCCCTCTTCACGGATTATCTTGATATGACTCTGGCAAGGATTTAGAAACAAATTTTGGTTTCAAAATCTCACATGCTATTCTTATGCTGGCGCAGGACTTTATTAATTAATAGCATATGAAAAAAAAACCCACACAAACATTTCCCCCGTTTCCCCATTCTCGGCTAAAAAGTACTGAACAACTTCGTGTGACCCTGTAGGCCTATACGCGGGGACTTCGCTTCGAATTTTACATATACTTGAAATGATCTGTTAGCCTAGTCATTCAATATTCAGCAGCATGGTACAAATGTACATATATAATATGAATATACTGTGTAATGTCACAATGCATATAACATATACCTGATAACGGTAAAGTTTATTGGAGAACAATAGACCAGATAGAAAGGTATGAAAAGATGGGTGCAGGGATGGAGCTTAAGGAAGTTACTCAAATTGCAAATTGTTAAATATGCAGGAAATGAAATTGATTCTTTTTTCTGATACATTTTTACAAATTCCACACACATCAATGTTTAAAACTTTCTGTGAAGCTCTTCATACTTTTACATACATGTACTCTATTTTCACTGTATCTTGGTAGGTTTAGTCTCAGTGTTAACTGAGATTGATTTTTTTTTTTGCCTTTTCTCACATGGGATTAACTAAATCTCTCTTTCTGAGGCTTTCTCTCTCTCTCTCTCTCTCTCTCTCTCTCTCTCTCTCTCTCTCTCTCTCTCTCTCTCTCTCTCTCTGAGCAGTGAATGCCACTGCCTCCGTCAGTTATTATGTTGTTACAGAATTTTAGAATTTGATATTAACAAGGGCTTATAAACAACTTGTTTATAAGTCCTTGATATTAATAAATAACATTACAATAAAAGATTTTATCTTTATTTTCAAGATGCAAGTTGTGCAGAGAATTTTGTATATAGTTTATTTCAGTAGATGTTCGATACATCTATCAATGAGCAAGTAGGGAAACATGCTCCCGCCTCGCTTTCCTATCGCCCTAATCCCTTATTCATATCTATATACATGTATGTATAATATATATTCTTGGGTTTTTTTATATATATATAGTTATACTTTTAATCATATGCCTTTCGGCTCGTTGCCCCCTTCAGTTATACCAATATATATATTGGTATAATAGAAGGGGGGCAACGAGCCGAAAGCCCTGTGCTTTAAATATACAGTAAGTACTTTTTACCAGGTATTGACGTGACCTGACTTGGATCGAAATAAAAATCAGTCGAGATGAACATGTAAACATTGAGATGCCTGTTGAACTAGGAGTACATTTTTATTAAACAATATTAAACATTAGTGAAACAATAATATGCACATTATTCTGACTTTTGTAGAAATATGTATGGGTAAATTTTGTTTGTTCATGCTTTGAAGTTCAGTTTGAATTTTCTCTGTCTATCGTCTGTTGGCACCACTACAGTACAATACATATATCAATTAGGCCTGTATAAATTAATGGCTTTGATACTAAACCTAGTTACAAAAATGGTCTTTGACTTTGTAATCAATATTATGTTTAGTGTAAGTTCTTGGTTATCTTTATCAATATTACTATTAGGTTGCTCATCTAACTTGATTGATTTAGTATCATCATGTACCAAATCTAAGAGTAAGATACATAAATATATTTGAATTTGAAACAAAGATATAGTTTGAAATAGATATACTGTATCCCATGTAAAGTCTAATTATAGGAAATGTCAAGATATTTAAAGAAAAACTTGTGAAGTATAATTATACATTGCATTTCTAGCTTCTAGCAATATATTGATTTGCCTTTTTTTATATTATGATTACTTATCCAATACATTTCAGTTAATTGCCATTTTCTATTAAATGAGAAATTGCTTAATTTATTTACTTAGACAGGGGAGTACATTCTGAATGTGATATTTAAGTGTTTAAGTAATATACAGAAAAGAGCATTTACATGAAAATGAGATAACAATTTTCAGATTATATGAGAAATGATTTTATCAAAATATCATAGGATTATATATACCATTATGTAAAACTAGATTATCATATATCTCATTTAACTTGAACAAACAAAATCACAATGCATATTTTAGGTTTAGAAAGAATTTTAAAAGGTATAATTTCTATCAGCTTTATGTCTTTATATTTAATAAAAAAATGACATGTCATCTGTAGTCTGTTTAACTTTATTATTAAGCTTTATGACATTTCACTTCTCTCAGCATTTGTAAAAAGAACATACACATATTATTGAAATGATTAAAAAATTAAAGTTAAATCTTAATTGACATAAAGTTTCTGTAGAACTCAGGTTCTTAAGTTTTGAATATTAGTTTCCATTAAGTTTTCGCCTTGCAGAAACCTGTAGAAGTGTTTGTGAGAAGTTTCGATTATGCAAGTTTCCGCAGGTTTCCGTTGGAGAAACTTCCGGAAGCTTGATGTCCAAGTGTACTCTTAGCATTTTTAAGAAGACCATACACATATTATTGAAATGATTGAAAAAAAAAATTGAATCTTGATATAAATTTTCTGTAGAACTCAGGTTGTTAAGTTTTGAATATAAGTTTCCATTAAGTTTTCGCCTTGCGGAAACCTGCGGAAACTTTAAGCCAAAAGTTTCCACCAAGTTTCCGCAAAACTGAAACCCGCGGAAACTTCACATGCAAGTTTCCGCAGGTTTCCATTGCGGAAACCTTCCGGAAACTTGATGTCCCAGTTTCCGCAAGGTTTCCGGTGTTGCGGAAACTTGGGTTTTTTTTGCAATATCTAGCTTCAGAAATCTACAAACTAGGAAAGATACAGCGAACAAAATTATATATAACAATAAGAAAAAAAAATTCAAAACCAAAATGGAACTAGAATAGCACAAAAAAGAGGGAACGAAGAACAAACGATTTAATTCTCAACTCGGCTTTTCGTAAACTCGGACTCGGACTCGGACTACTCCTTTTAGTGACAGCCCGCGTAAGTGGCGATTCACTGAACATTCCTTTGTAAAGCGTCACACTCTAATATTCTTATGACATCTGTGTTATTGATATAAACGAGAGCTGTTTTCAATCTGAAACAGTAGTTATCTTGTAAACCTTCTTATAGATTATAAAACCTGATGAGATATCTTTTTAATACGTTTAAACATTTCGAAGGAATTGATATTATTATCAATCCGACACAGCAACTAAGGATATTAGTACAGTGGTGTAGGTAGAAGACAATGCATTACACACAGAATCACCAGTCTACTGCAATATATAATTACGTATGAAAAAGTATTAATTATTACAACTTACATGTACGTGATGAAAATCGAAGTCTAACCATACAACAACAACAACAACAACTACGACAACAACAACAAAAAGAAAACAAAATGAAAACCATGACGGAAATACACACACAAACACACCATTCGTCAATGAAAGGAAAAACCGAAACAAAACAAGTAAAAAGCCAAAGCTAACAGAACCAAAGATAACAGAACCCCCTCCCAAGCAAAAATAAAAAAATGAAAACAATAATGATGATTAAATGAACAAAAAGAAAAACAAAAACCACCCAACAAAAACACACATAAAACAAAAAAAAAAAAAAAAAAAAGCAAAAGCAAAAACAAAAAGCAGAAAACCCACAAACAAACAAAAGAAAGATAGGACCCCCCTCCCCCCAAAGATACTAACTATTAAAACAAAACAACTAATTCAGCAAAATTTATAAATTCTCGCTTGGATTATGTTTTTACATTAATCGATCGAGTCCATAAATTATAAAGTAAAGTTTATTCTAACACATACAAGTGACCCACTTCAACTTCAAAAATATTTATTTGGAACACTTGCACTCGCCACTTCATCATCTTTCTATAAGGTTTAACGAATGTCTAACAAATTGCATTGTTGTGAATGCCCTATTATCATGCAACTTGTATGATGACGTAAATGAAAATAACACCACTTCGATAGTTTTCACATCTCGACCGATGACGGGTATTCCGATGTTTGATAAGATTGTTTTAGTGAGTTTACAAATCTGTCTGAAAACATGGATTTCCTAATATTCTGTAGGATCAATCACACCGTGAGTTTACGATCTGTATCTCAATAACGCTATCATTTCCGTACTTCAATATAGTTATAAGTTTGCATGATAACTTATTTAATATCCACAAGCAGCAATTGTTTGTGCTTTTCTATGTATGTGAAGTCACGATTTTTACAATAATAATCAAGTCGATCTCTCACATTGTGTAACTGCACGTGGATAATAAAAAGCAAATATCGGGAAATGTTTGACAGTATGGATAGATAAATTGTCACTTGAAAAATACACAGGTGCATGTTCGTTGTGTCAGCACTGCATTGTAATAAGTACTGGAGAACCAGGGAAATTCCATGTTTACATACAGGTTTGCATTCTGACGACTCCCCTCCAACAGCCGTCACCAATGGATTATTTGGTAAGATCATTCAGACTACCTGCTCCGATGTGTGTTGTTTATGAAAATTTTCATCTCATGCATTTCAGATATGACAGATACAATGATGTATACAGTGTTCAAACGTTCCTGTGACATCTGGAAAATTCAGTCATCACACTGTCTATCTCTGACCTCAATAGATCAATAGTATTGTTGAAAATTTTTGTAAGAACACAACAAGAGACACAGCATTTGCATTTTATTTTGATCAGCCATGCGTTATCATGCACGTTAAATTCCAGGAGGTCCAGATTTTAACACTTCCAGGTGCATTATATCGACCTCAGAATGTTCATAATGCTCAACTCAACACTTAAACACACCTATTCTGTTCGAACTCCTGAACTCACTGTTTTACAAAGGTCATTCAAAAACTAATGTGATAATTTAAAAAATCCCTTTTTAATACACCATCTTAATAACAGTACAAAAGGTAACACATATTGTAATTCTTTATTGGTCAATATACTCTGTATATACCAACACATTGTAAATATTGGTATCTGATCAAACAAATACGATATCAATAACAATTCTAAAATTTAAACTTAAACTTAAAATAACACAAGTAATATGAGAGGAGCAGTACATGACTACAGAATGGATATTGCTAAATCTATTGAACTTTTTGTCAATGTATTCCACCGTAAAACATATAAATTTAAAAATCTATACAACATTACCGTAGGTAATTGAAAATAATATATGAAGATCGATTTCAACTTCTTCAAACCCATGTATGCATAAGATGGCGTATATGAAAGACAGATTTTGCAGTGACGAAATATGTC
The DNA here is from genome assembly GCA_035048485.1 of Pteria penguin. Taxonomy (NCBI): domain Eukaryota; kingdom Metazoa; phylum Mollusca; class Bivalvia; order Pterioida; family Pteriidae; genus Pteria; species Pteria penguin. Next base: position 37,939,791 of record CM068584.1, read on the forward strand.
AATAAAGGAACCTATCAAATTCTTTATTTCTTTATGAAAAGAAGTAATGTTCATAAATCTAATATTGAAAAGTTTGTCAAACAAACATACCTCTGCCTTTCTAATGGGTCTTTAAAGCCGATGGCATAAAATCATGAGTATTCGCCATTAAAATGTATTAATTTTCAGTTTGCTGTCCCCTCTCTTCACCCAGCTCTCTTGTAATAGTGCCCCTGGCCACGCGCCTTGCCTATGTTTTTGTTTTTGTTTTTTTTTTTGGTTTTTTTTTTTGTTTTGTTTTGTTTTCTTCTCCCTCTTTCCTTCCCTCTTCCCGATCACATGCGTATCGAAACCACTCTTTTGTGATATCTGCAATTTCACACTCTGTTGCCTTACTGCAAAGGCGGTTTGTACAAACTGCTCCTGGAAATACTTAATAAAGCACACGTGTTGAAGTTATAAAGGCAACATTTTGTTGTAATTAAAAGCAATTTCAACAGAATTTTATCTAAAACTGTGGTAAGATAAAGGAGTACAGTATTTAATGTGAAAAAGAAGTGTTTGCAGATGCCTCCCACAGCAGCAGAAAGTATATAAGGCAAGAATCTTTGTATCATGCAGTTTTAACCTTACTTACCGTGTGGACCTTTATCAGGGATTTTCTGTGTATTTCACTTTGGGTCCAGAGTTCAGTGAAATTGGGAAAGTTTCTGACATTTCTGTAAATTATTTTGAATTTTAACCATTATCATCTACATAAACCGCTACAATGTGTGTTCCTGAAAGATTATGTAATATTTCATATTCAAGCTCAATATGAATTATATATATGATGTAATACAAAAACAGTAACAGTCATCTTTAAATACTCAAAGTATTTATATTTCAGATGAATTATAACTAAAAGGTTGGAAATTTGGAAATTTCAGCATCTTCTTGGGAAAATAAAAGTCATTTCTCTATTGGGCATGGGCCTATAACGAGCCCTTAAAATGGCATTGAAAAGTCTTGTTAATCAATGAGCATTCTATCCTACATCAGCCATGAAATATTGATTTTTGAGGACATACCTGAATCTTTCAGTGAGGAGCCATTCCAATTTTGTGACATGAAACATATTTTCCACATCTTTTGTAAAGCTTTATTTTTCCCTCAATGATAAAAATATAGTTGTTTTTCTTTGTAGTTACTGTTGAACACATCCTTAAATTTGAGTTTGGACAATCCCAATTTATATCCTTTCCCTAGCGAATTCATTTGACAAGCTAGCTTTTTTGCAAACAGAAACGTTAAAGTACTGCGCACTGTTGTTTTTAGATTGGTTTCACCCATTGGACTGAGCATCTTCACATGTTGAAACATTATCCACGACATAAACTAATATGTTAGATATATATATAAATCAATCTGGATCATGAACAAAAACTCTTTAAAAGACTTCATGACTACAGTCAATTCATAACATATGAACATTTACATTACACTTTTAGAACATACTATGTCCTTGAGTTTGGGTTTTCTATCTGCGTGAAAGAATTGCAGATTATATTAGAGAGAGAGAGAGAGAGAGGGAGGGATGATGATGTTGATGATGGTGATGATTGTAATGATCAGAGAGAGAAAGACTAAATACATATATCCCCTGAGAATCTAACAGTCTGTATTATATTTATACTTCTAATGCTAACTTCCATTTTCCAAAATTCACATCAAATACATGTAGATGTTGCTGTTTATCATAAAATGATAACCAGACTGTATTTTTCTAAGCAATACTTTTACAGCAATTAATGTCGGTAAAGTTTTATTGCATTTCATTGCGTAAATATAATATTTTATGTAAAGTGACATTAAAACATTCACTTTTGATGTTTTTGCCTATTCCAAGAAGAACATGTTTTTTTTTTACTAAATCTAAATCCAATGAAAACTGAAGTATCCAATTCTCAATATCATTTAAAAAGCATTGTGTAAATTCACATTCCCATAGCAGATGAGTAATTGTTTCTTCGTCTGTATTACAAAAAGTACATAGATTGCCATTTTGTAAGCATACATGTTAAAATGAAATGGTTAATTCTATACTGAAACCAAAGAAGTTTTCTATCTTTAGTTCAATCAAATGGTTTGTGATAGATATGTTTCCATTCCATTTGATCTATAATGCTAAACATACTTTACCATTTCTTCTGTGATTTTGGTGTAAAATAATGTTCATTGATAACTTCATACATATCTTTTGATCCAGACTTACTCTTAGTAATATATTTAATTTTATCACTAATCCATGGTCCATAAGTTTTACATTCCAAACTCTGTGTATTATTTTGGATTTTTTCATTATAGATGAAATAATTTCATTTTTTATAAAAAAAAACATACTTTTTGGAATATTAAAAGAGCATAGTCGGATTGACGTCATGTGCTTTTAGGTCTATCATATTTAACCCACCTTCTTGATATGATTTAATTATAATATCTCTTGCTACTTTATCGGGTTTGTTTTGCCACAAAAATTGATATCGGCGACGATAAAAATAAATGTTTAAACTGTGAGATTATTATTGTTTTTATAAGAATTATATATCCAATTGGATTAAGCTTTCTTTTGTGCCATGTTTAATAACTGATTATTTCTCTGTATTCTTGATCTATAATTTAATATACAGATATTACTCAAGTCGAAATCAAATTCTATCCCTAAAAGCTTAAAGCTAGTTTTTCCCCCACAACACATTACATTTTTTTTAGACATTCTATCAGTACTATACCTTCAACTTCCTATTCAAATTATTTGGTGAGGTATCGTCTGCATATTGAGATACCATATATTCTAATCTATCAACAATTATGCATTTAATTTTAGAGTTATTTCTTATTTTGATTGAAAGTATCTCTGCATAGAGTATAAATAAATATGGTGATATCGAATCGCTTTGTCTACAGCCGCGACTTGGATTGAAATACTGCAATAGGTTAACCTCAGGTTCAATCTAGATTTTATATTAGTATAGACGAACTTAACCCATCTTTTAATAGAATTTCCAAATCCGAAAAAGTCTAAACAACGGTATAAAAATTCTATGATATAAATCAAAGGCCTTTTCGAATTCAATGAATAATAGAAGACCTGGTATATCTGGATTTTCAGTATATTCCATTATGTCATATATTAACCTTGTGATTTCCCCAATATACCTCCCTTCTCGTTGAGTAACAGATGGTACTCCTGTTTCAAAACCATAGTTAAGAGAGTTAACAATAAACAGCCCTAACTGTAACCAAATTTATTATTATTATTATTATTTAATTCTGCAGTAAAATCATCTTCTCCTGGATTTTTATCATTTTTTATTTTCTTCAATACACTAAGAATTTCAGATGATCTAAGCTTACCCTCTAAATTATCTGATTCAATATATGAAAGTCTTGTAACATTATATTCACTTAATCCATCCTCTAAATTATAATTATATGGAATTTTCTTTGAAGAATCGATCTGTAACTTATGTCGATATCACTGTTTAATATATTTGTTAATAGATTTTTCGAGATTAGGAAAAAACGAATCTCGCTTCTTTCAAAGGAGTTTTCCTTCTCCATGTAAACCTTTTAATATTACCCTTTATTTCCCTGTATAGATCAATAATTTTTTTCTTTCATCAGTTTTAAAACAGTTTCTCTTGCGTTGGGATTATTTATATGTAAGTAATTATGATAATCCATATCTGGGTCTATAACTAGAATGAAATATTATTCAAATTCACATATTATTTGAAATTAAATGTCAAAGGTATCCAGTATTTTTTCTACATTTTTGTAGAATTCTGGTTTATCTGAATTTGGACCATAAATGTTAGCTTATGTGATTATTTTATCATCTATTATTAACTCTATCACAATTCGGTTACCATTGTTATCTTTGCATATTTTATTTATTTATCATTGTTAAAGACAATACAAACTCCACGCGCTTTCGATGAATATGAGTAAAAATACACATTAAAACCCCACTCATTTTTATTTGGTTTTCTTTTTCCTTTGTGAAATGTGTGTCTTGTAAACAGTATACCGTGCATGTACCGTGGACATTGGATTTGGGCGTGTAAAGCCGCGGACACGCGTGGACACTGTCCCTGTATATCGGCCATATTGACCACGTATATAGGTGGTCATTTACCTGTGTCCGCGCCGTCAGACGGTCAAACGTGGACATCAAATATGTCCCGGTAAATGTGTATGTTAGTGCTAAAAAGGAAACGACCTTATGATGATGCGTATTGTGTTTGCTTAATGAAGCATGAAAAATAACGAAATTAGACTTAAAGATATCTTGATTAATAATCATTTAACATCTTTTTAAATCTCCTCTGCTTGATTACACAATGAACGTTTGAAATGTATCTTAAAATATTCTGCTATTCTAAATATTTTTAAAATTAGAACGTATTTTTTATATAAAAATTGAAAATACACTGCGCACCTGGAGCACGGACGTATATAATGTTTTAGATATATACGTCCCTGTCTGGACGTATAACTACGTTATATACGTTCTTTATACTTGTATATCTACTTGTCGTAAAAGTGCATTAATGGTATTTGAATGAAATCGGTAAAGACAAGCTGATTGGTCATTGTACAGATGCGTGTATAAGTGTGATTTTAAAGAGAAAACTGAAGACATCTGACAAAGCTGTATGACAAAACTCACCAAGGACATGCACACAAAAAATGATTTATTATTCCGAGAGTGTGCCGAGTTTCTTTGTAATACCCATTTCGGACTCTTAATTAAAGAAGGCAACGATACGAATTGAAGAGCGCAATTACTACTTGTGGGTTCAGTACAGTAAAGCCGACTTTAAAATCAAATAAACTTATACAATTACATGTGATATGATATTCATGATTGATTGCTCTGATAAACATATTCAGATTTTGAAATATTACATACGATTACGATGAAATACACGATTGATTAATTCTGGTAGATATTTATACACATGGACATTGATCTTCATTCTATTTTATTCATTATTATTTTCTTTGGTCTGTTTTCTTCTTTTTTTTATGTATTCTTTTTTTCTTCCTGGTGAAGTGCAGGCAAACTTTTCAAAATATTTATAATCTCATAACAAAAGACAAAGCATGCGCACTTGAGTCGCAAGGGAAACTAGAGTGTCGGTCGTTTTCTTACCTAAACAGTAAAGAAAAGTATCTTTCAGAACCCCCACCCTTCCATTTTCTTATCTTCTTGCATACTCCTGCCAGATATAGGGCCGTATGTATCTTATGATTTCATAGAATGCGATCGTCTAATTCCGTGTATTAATCAGTGTCATATTAAGTCAAACCTTTATTCGCTACCAGGGTGAAGTAAAACAATAGACTTCACACAACACTCGTGCTCCAGTCGTAAGGTTACCTGGACTAAGTGCCGTTTGACCAAAACAGAGAGGAAAAGCCCCCCCCTTTTTCTTTTATTGTTTTGTCTCGTTACACATTCTTTCCCAATACGATCGTATCTTTTTTTGGATTAATTTCACGGATACGATCATGCAATTATATATAAAAGATGATGACCCGACTGAACACTGAATCTTGCATGTTTTACAATAATACATACACAAATATATATTTTGGTTGTATTGAAAAAGTTTAAAATACGTTTGCAAACGATATCTCGTGCAGAGAGAGAGAGAAAGGGGGGGGGGGTTGACGTGTCGTTACTTTAAGTCGGTCGTTAGGTGGCATCGATCTTTCACTTAAATTTATTGCCCTGTAGGCTTACAGCACAATGCTTAGACTTGCAATAGGGAAATCACCCATTGTATTGGCGAATAAGATATTTGACTGAAACATCGTACAATTCTTCATTATCAACAAGTACAAATGAAAGGAGGAAGGGGGGGTTATTCAGTTTTGGGTTTTCTCTCTTTGCCGCAGATATGGTTCTTAGATTTTGCTGTTGAGGGGGTGTAATAAATCAGAAGAAATCTGATAATAATTAATTTTCAAATATAAAATAGTATTGCTAGTACACAATGTATTAATACACATCCACATATAACGATAGAATACATGTATATGCATTGGTATGTACATGAATAACAGTCTTCACACTAGAGATTTTCACACCTCTGTGGCTCAAGTTAAAAAAAAAGTTGGTTCACACATGAATGATTAGACGTTTACCACAACAGGGGAACACCTTGGATGCTTTTAACTAAGGGTGATTTAAAAACATTGTGATTTGTTTTATTTATTTTTTCTTTGATTAAAAACTCCTTAAATAAAACATCGTGTTTTCTGATTTTCAGCAAAACACCCGAGTCTGGCGCCATAAACTGAGAAAATCATTTCAATTATTTCAGTTTAATTTATTCCATTATCACAAGGACTTATAAACAATTAGTTTATAAGTCCTTGATTATCAAACATTCAAATAAATTGTCATACAGAATGGGTTTATTCTATTTATGGATAGAATAAAACTTAAAAAAAATTAAAAATCCCGGTTAAAAATTCATTGCTGAACAAAAAAATAAGACTTAAGTGTTTTCCCAATTTATGGTGCCGGACCCTGGATTTTCTTAAACGATGTAAAAATTCCCATGTAAACAGGCACTGCTGTACTCCTACATTCCCTCACTTGAATGACCTACCTAGTTATGAATTAATTGCACCAAACGGCAATAAACGACGGCTGATTAATGACTGTCCGTTGAAATGTGATACCCGAACTTACAGCAAGTATTTTGGTAAAAAAGAAGTTAATCGTAAATGTCCGATACCTGCTGTGAACAAGTGAAACTATCGTTAATGTTCTTTAATTAACATGACATAATACCGGCAAGAAAGATATTCGGGCACATGGTCACAAAAAAATTAAACAAAAATAATAAATATAAATCTTAAAATAACTGACACCATTTCCACGGCAATATTGTTGTATTCACTCATTTTTCAAAACTACGCTCTATTAACAGCCGGTTAATAGGTTATCGGGGCCGTAATTAATATTTGCGTCTGTCTTTCAGGAGGTTTAGCGGAAGCAAAAATATATATAAAAATAGTCTGGAAGTTTCACGATCGTATTTTTAAAGACAAGATGAAAACAGGTTATGTCTGACGGTTTGTACAATACAGGCACATCTATGTAATGTCCCTTACGTCCACTGTGGGACAATTTTAATTTAAAGGTGTGAAAAGCTCGTCCGTTTTGTCCACCAGAGGACACGTACAGGTAAAAGGTGTGAAAACCTAGTCCGCTTTGACCTCGAGAGGACAAGTACAGGTAGATGGCAAATTGTATTATTAACATTAACGTGGACAGAAAACTGGCCTCCAGTGGTGTCCACGGAGGACAGACGTGGACTGCCCACTGAGGCAACGAGGATTTTCCAACTTCCACGGTACATGTACCGTACAGTAGCATTTTCATTTTAAGTTATCTGAAAACATCCTTACGTCTCTGAAAGTCACCTGACCCTTGGCAATTTACACTTATTATCTCAACCATTTTTATAGATATAACAACTATTGTATGTAAACACCACATCAACATTACCCACAAACAATTTCAGTTTGGTATAGATTTTGACCGACATTATTACTGCCATTGGCGTATTGGATAGACTGTTAATTTGAAAAGGGATAATAAAAATACACGTCAATAAAGAAAAAATGAGTATTGTGTAAAAACTTTATCTAACTCAGCCTTTCTGATGCAAGGCATGTTGATCTTAATGTTGATCTGTTGATCTTAATGTACACAAATCACACTTGTTGCATCATCATAACCGCATGTGTAAATTGGTATGCTAACTAGGAAACCAAGGATGGACATGATATAGGGTTAATATTCGGATTGTAACTAATTTATATACATGTATAATTATCGTATTTAGAATGAGATGTACCCTACAAAAATGATGATGAAGATATACGCAGATATATATTCGTATACATGTACATACACGATATCCATATATAAGCCTACATGTATTTACTCATTTACGTGCGTGTATAACATATTTTTCGATTAGATAGGTAGCATCTGTATCAATGTGGTCATATAAACTAGTCATTTCAAACTATATGAATCACTATCTGTATCGATATGGTTATACAAAATAGTCAGTTCAAAAAGATATATATATATATATATATATAGATCACCAATGTCAATGTGCGACAAATGTAGATTGATAATGTGCTTATGATATATACACGAAAAAGCACAGAATAATTATTATCAGGCTCTAGAAGGATCAAGTTTTGAATTTATAAGTTGTATTTATGATGTGTGTACTGTGTTGTAGTGTTGTCAATTACTTGAAAGGAAAAATATATACACGAACATTATCAAATTAAAGTTTGGGTTTTGTTTTGTTTTGTTTTTTTTTTTTCAATAGTGGAAATCCCCATGCTTTTAATCGATTCATTTGCCAATTCATTACAAATGTCTTCCATAATTTTGAATCGTTCGAAACCAATATGTTTACCCCCGTACCATCTTGATATCACGAGAGCGGAAGATTTGATCGCATTGTTCTCTATATATCGGAGTAGCCTTCTTCCCGCGCCGTGCTCGCCGTCATCGAAATAGTTTTTATGCTCTATACCGGACTCGTCGCGAAAGGAATATACACGGATTCTGTGGTCTGAGCTTGCCGCATCAGGGTGGAGGCACGCCTTCTTATAGAGATCTTTCACCTTTTGTGCTGAGTGTACTTTGCTCCCGGTGCCATAAAAGTAACTTTCAGTGCGTTCTTCCGTATGCGATGTTACTATCGTAACATGTTCGAGTTCCTTTGCTTCGTCTGCTGATACCTGCAGCAAGTCTGCGTTCGTTAGTGGTTGAACCTCCCCTATTTATTCTGAGCAAATTGGCATTATCACCTTATCTTGCACTACTTTTGTGTTCTTGTTGTGTTTCCGGAAATTATCTGTTATCTCATACAAACGCTTCCTCTCCTCCATAATAATGGAGGGGTCTTGTTATCTGACAAAGAAGGGAATCTGTTGCTTTGTGATTTTTTTCCTCCCTTTGTGCGCGTAGTTTTTCATCTTTCATGTGTCTCTCCATGAGTTTTCCTATTATAGTAATAGGTTTATCTCTCAGAGTTTGCCTAACGCTGTTCCTATGTATTGTGGAGAATTAAACGTTATCTATACCTAGGTATTTCTTGATAGCCTCAGGCACTGCGTTGTATAGATCTTCATTAGGGGTACACTGAAAGTTATGTATAAGAATGTTGTCCCTCCTCGATCTACCCCTCAAGTCGGTTATTTCTTTCCTCATTTTCCCCATTTTTCTATCCATCCTGATCACAATTGATTTCAAGAGATCTATTTCATACCTTAATTATTCATTTTCCCCTTTTAAATAATCTAGTTCAGAGACATTGCTTTCTGATTTTTGAGACACAAAACTTAACCTGTTTTCTATGCCGTCCTTAAAATCCTTTACTGTATTCACTAATCAATCGTAATGTTCTGATAGTTTGTTGATGTTATTTAAAGTTACCTGTATACTGTTTAAAGCGTTTGTTGTGGTTTCACCCGTGAACATTTTTGTGAACTGTCTTCACTCACTCTCCTTTGTTTGAAGGTTTTTAATATTTTCCCACTTTTACTGGCCATTTCACTCAAAATAATTATATTCACCACGCTAAGCTAAAAATGTTTTACAAACAATTTCCAACTAGAAAGCTCGATGCAAACTACTTAGATTCCAAAAATTGGATCAAAACAAAGAACGTCCACTCTCAGGGTAGTTACGTGATCAATAAGGCAATTTTAATTTTGCAGAGATGGATAAAGTCTGAGGGGTTGTAATCCATTGAGGGAGATAACTCTTATCCAATTTGAAGGAAATACGGTTGTGTGGGAACACAAATATTACTCTTAAAACAGTAAATTTCAATTTTTTGACAAAGATTTAAAATGGACATTGTTTTTGAAAAGGCAAAAGTTTAGACTATGTAAGCGTTGTATGTATTTGTAATTAAAAATCTCACCAGTTTCTTTGTTGTTTCCTCATCGCCCAATCGATCTTTAAACCGCAGGACATCATCTTGTGACTGGAATAGGAATTGTTTGTCCAATTCCGGATCACTTTCTTGTATATGAGTCAAAAGACGACCAAGTGCATGTACCTTTTCAATCATAAAAGTGAGAAGCTTTTGATTCATGGTGACCTGTACTTTAATCTCCTCCTTGACTGTTATGGGTTGCCTTTGAAATGCTGAAAGTGAGTCATTTCAGTTTATTATTAAAAGAATAAAAATATTTTGGTAATAATGTATCTTAGGGAAAAAAGAGAGGATTTACCTGAATATGTCATTAAATAAGATTTTTAAAAACTGAGAACACTGTCATTTGTTTATGTTGTTGCCTTAATGAACTGAAATCATTTCTAGATAGAAGAATGGTGAGTATTTTACTGATTATTTTCATATAATTTGCTTCAGGGAAATGTCTTTATTTTCTTTCACAACCCAAAACCATGATACTGGTCTTATAAACAATTTGCAGGAAGCCGCAGTTTAACCGACAGCTTTATGGGTTGTTCCGTGTTCGCTTGATTATTAACATGCAATTTACAGACTTCCGTCTAACTTTTATTTGTTAAGGGTCTATCTTTGCCTATTACGGTAACAAGTCCACTCTATGATGTGGTAAAAAAGACAAGCCAACCAACACCAGCTTTCACAAGATAATCTCATAAAATTACTTGCCAAAATGGGACTCATATAGTGACAATCAGTTTTAGTAAATCTAGGGACATCATTAACATGAAACCGCTAAAGACAGTATGGCTAGATTGCAAAGTAAAATTCCAAAAGTATAACACAAAGGTTAACCAACACATTGCCACAAACAGATGTACATCATCAATCTAATTTTCTATTCAATTGATTTCATTACATACCACCTGTACTAATTTCCGTCTCGAATACAGTTGGAACTGAATTTCGCATATCTGTAGAAGATGATAAAATTGTTTATGGTTTAAGCGATTTTCTGAGAGTTCCTTTTCTTCCCTAAAGAAGTGGACTGATAGACTGCGGAGATGCTCTTCTGGGGGGGGAGGTGTCTGAGGTGGAGGGGCAACTGGATTCACTGTTATCAATGGGGGATGTTTGAAAGGAACTGGAGGAAGTGAAGATCTTCCTCTTTTAGCTTTTGATATTTCTTTAGATCTCTCCTTGTGAATGTCTTCTTCTGTGATAGAGTCGTCTTGCTCAAAGCGGGGATTCAGTTTGCCAATTAAAAGTATTCATATTAAGAATTATAAATTGAAGTGTATGACCTTTAATAATTTTACTTTTATATGATTATCTTAATTTCTTGTTTCAATTCAAGTTGCAAAAGTTATCATATTAGCAGAAAAATAACAAATGGACAATCAATGTCACATATCCATTTAATTATAAATGAGAAAATGAGTACACTAATACCAAATTAATTCCCTCTACACAACAATTAATTTCAATTCTTTGATCATGTTTATTGGTGTAATTTGTAATGTTTGCAGTATTCTTGCGTGCAAAATATGTTTTCCAGTCTAAATATGAGTAACCTTCTTTTCCTCCTATTTGTGGAGTCCTGTTCTTCTCTGTCATCTTCTGCCTCTGTTTGAAGGTCCCAATGAATCTCTACCAACGGTAGCTTCTCCCTTGCATGATTGTAGTCACCTTAAATATCAGAATACAAGAACATAATTTCTTTTTTGTATTTATAGGGGAGAATGTTATGACCGATGTCATATAAATGCTATCTAATACCTAGATTCATTTGCATATTCATATTTTTGTTACATTATACCAATGCTTTATCAAATTTAAATGTTCCTGGCCAATTAAATCAAATTCAATATAATTAAATCAAAACCTATAATACTTAATATTGTTTCAGTGCTTTTAAATCAATGTGATTTGCATTAGTCTTAACTTTGCAATTCATAGCAAATGAAAGTTCAATCAAAGTTTAATGATCAAAATAAAACAACAAACCCAATCAAGATTCAATCAATTTTGTTTTTGATAATGGTTAATCCCTCTTGTGTAAGGAATAAAGTGAAGTTTACTGTTAATCACATGTTTTGCAGTACACATGGTATATACATGTAGTGAAATATGCCAATTTCATATTTGTTTTAGTGCAAAGATCATAGTCAAAGTCATAAGATGATTGAGAAATAAAGAATACATGACAAATATAAAGTTTCAGTTGCTTTTGGTTTAAAAGTCTAAGTTTAAATCATGAATAAATCAAGTTTATGTAAAATTCAAACGGACAGACAGACATACACACATGCACAAATTAAATACATTAATTTTTAGGTATGATTGCAATTACCTCTGTACAGAACTCGAATAGCCAAAGTTACATATTTCTTTGAAGGCGCTGCCGCACTTAAGACCGCAGTTTAAGTTATGGAAATTTAAAACTGCTTGGCCATAGGCACTTTCGTTCATTCTCTATCAACCAGGTTGTAGATATCACTTCTACTGCATGGTCCTCCAAGAGCTCTACAACTGCATATTGGACATTAGACCTGAAATTATATCAGTATCCTATCTGCAATGTAAACAATTAAGAGCACAGTATTTCCCTAAATTACATCACTTCATTATATATACTTATACATGTCCAAATGTACTCTTATTTTGAGATCATATCTAGACTAATGTTAATTGTACAATGGAATTAAAACTAAAAGTTTACATACACATTGTATTAAGGAAATCAAGTTTCTGAGTATTGCTAAAGCAAGGTTCTCCTACCAACCCTAACAAACTTGTAAGATGGTGCCTTTGAAATAAGAGACTGACATAGCTCAAGTCATGAAACACCCCTGAGTCATAAGGAACATTTATAATAAGTTTGACGAGGATGTGTTAATAGATGTCTGAATTATAGAGCGGAACATATGTTTGACAGACAGACAGAATGACTAAAAGCGGGGAAGTCAACGTTGGTTTTACTGGTAGGGGACTAATAATGAAAACTGATGAGACGTACAAAATAAATATTATGTCATGACAGAGAACTGAGCAACTGAGACAGACACTTTAAATAAATCACATGTCCTGTATATACATGTATAAATATTTCACTTCTCTAATTTAAATTCTTATTAAATATAAATTAACCTAACCTATTAGACCTTGCACTGCCTCAGGGACTTGTAGTATATTGACTGCAAACTGGGCATGGTCTTTTAATAATATTTGGCCAAAATTATGGCCTTCATTTTCTTATTTCACATTGCATACATCGTATTTTGCAGTACTGGTAGTTGCTGAATTTTTAAAAATGTTTTTTCTTGATGGCTTACTATTACACTCAGTAAAATCTATTTCTAGCAACAAAATGAAGAGATATCGTCAAATTATATATTTTGACATAAGCTAGATGTATTTTATAAAAAAAACCACACTGATTGCCCTTGCCCTCTCTTCGGTTTTCTTTTCAATTGTTACTTAAAAATATATAAACAAATGTATATACATCCAAACTATGGTAAGTCAAGTTGTTTAGAAACAACTTCTGTCTGACCTCTATTTTCCATGTATATACAATGTAAATGGTTGAAGTTTGCTACCACACCGCGTCATTGAAGGGAATCACAACGTATTTATTTCTGAAAAGCATAGCAACACATTTTGCATCCACAGTGGAGAGTTTTGCAATGTGTAAAGTATCATCTAGATCAGATACCTTTCCGATTCCAAGACTACGGGAAGAAAGTGGGGTATGAAAACTATCCTCATAACTGCGAAAGACTGATAAACTTTTAAAAATTTCTATCTCGTGTAGCACAATGATTTTTTTACGATGCAAACTTCCCCATCAATTCTAGCACAGCTATCTTTGAAATTCAGCTTCAACCGATATTGATCTGTTTCAACCTTGTAAAACTGAATGCTGTTCAAAAGTTCATTGGGTAAGGGACCTAAGCTATGACTTTTTGACACGGCAGTATGGAAATAATTTCTTGTGTGATTTGACTGGACTTTTTCCGATAATCTTCGAATAACCTGAGACAAAGGAAATGTTTGTTTTCTAACTATACGCTTCAAACTTGACAGGAAGTCTTCATACGGAAATGATGAAATGTTGTCTTGGGATCCAAACTTTTCAGCTTCAGCTGCAAGACACACCAGTCCGTGCACATTGTACACTCCCATGTCATTGCCATAAAGTTTTAAGAGGTGGGTGACGAATGCTACAAGCAAATCATTTTCATACCGGCTATATTTTTGGCTAAGAGTACTATTCAACAATATATGCAAAGACACCAACAAGAGCTTGGAATTGTCATACAAGGTTGGGCGAATAAGGCCAGATACATATTTAGTGCACAGTAGAAATTGCCGAAATCCCGTCGCTTTCCAACGGATCACATCAAATGATGACCTTGGTTTTCTGGCGAATACGCAGGGAATGCTATTTTTTAAGTTCACTAGACAGCCAGGTATCTGTTGAATGACTCTCTTACCAAGTCTACAGTGTAAAGAGTCTTTCATCCATAAAAGAATAAGCATTTCATGATTCCCAAACAAACTAGGTGCATGAAATCAATGGGTAAATGAGTAATCATGCATACGCTAAGATGTATGGAGATATGTTTATCTGGAGCATCAGGGGAAAAAAATCTTGGGTAAAGTTTCAGTACAATGCTGAACTTGTGTGTCAATTCCAAAATAGTAGTACTGCCCTCCACACTTATCAATATTTGTATAATTAATCATTGTTTTCAGCAGAGTCCGGGGGTCCTTAGGCAGATCCTGATGGTAGATGCGTAAAAATTTGTAACATTTCAGATAGTGCTGAATTTGCAATTTGACATTTCACAGCCCATTTCCCCAGTTTGACAGATAACGTTTCCGTCACCTCATCACATGAATCTGAGTCCATGTCTGAGTCTGACAAAACGTTATTTGGTTCCATATATTTCTCAATACCATGATGGGTCATCATCATGTTCTAAATCACGATTTGTGATACTTCAGAGCTTGCACCATTATAAGCACCATCAGAATCTGATCAGAGTAGTGTACTACTATCCGATTCTGATTGTCTAGGAGAGTCAATATCCCCTAAAGCTATGATGCCGTAACTGCAATGCATATTTTCTATGTCTAATAAATGTTGTGCAACCCCCTCCTAACTCGTCGCCTCATTGACCAATTAGATTTCCCATCTGCCATGACTGATCAGAGCAAGACCAATAAATTTGGTTTTCTCCTGCAGTGAAATAATAAAATTGCTTTACACACTCTGTCGACCAAAAGATTACTGCAATTTTAATATATACGCAATAATGCGATGGGTTACCGTCTTGAATACCTGAAAGCAAAGGTCGGCCATTTTATTGGCTATGTGACCACCGAATACAAAACTGGTGTGTTTCACGTGATAATAGCGTGAAGCGCGGGGAAATAACATATGTAGTTCTAAAAACGTTCGACAAATAAAAACTAGACAGATCAAATATTAATAATCAAATGTATACATTTACACTGATACATAATTACAGAACAAAGTATATATACAATTGACTCTAACTGACTGTTTGTACTGGCAAAATTTTTTATCAATACAATTAATTTACGGACAAATGACACAGCCAAATGTTACGATAAAAAGACACTTTCTTAAATATCGTTAAAATCAAAAGTTGGGATACGTTTTCTTGCTAAATTAATGAAAAAGAGAGATATGCTCGCATTTCTCAGTGTTCTTTCTACGATGAAACTTTTTCGACTAGCGTATTTTGTCATAAAATATACTGAAGTCCGGCCAATTTCAAGATCATATATTATAATCACCATAGCAATCGCATGATCTCCAGTAGGGATATAATGCAAGGGGTGACTTGACCTACATCTTTGCTCGTATAACGATGTTGTCCTAGAAATCGTGCTACTAAAGTGGTAAAAGTTGTAACTCCAATGCCACCGTATCACCAACCGTGCTATCTGGGTTATTGATGAAATTATTGTTGTTTGGTGTGAAATTGTTTTTCGTCTGTATCTATTTGACATTACCATTTTTTTTCGATCGTATTTAAAGTTTATTATTATTTGGTTGTTTCATGTTGATTTTAATTTGTATACATTGTAGTCGATATTTGGTTTCTGGTGGCGCTAATTTGTTTTTAATTATCTATTCTAAACTGGTCATGTGCAGATTGAGCTCTCATCAGTAACTGTCAACAGAAATTTTGACAATTTTTGTTCATTTTTAAAGTAATTCAGTTAGCCATATATTATTTAATGAGAAACTTCTGTTCCCAGGGTTTTTTCATTATAATCTCTACTATCCACACAAAAAAACATACAGCTCGTATATTCAGCACAGCCATGGCCAGATTACGCCAATTCCCGTTTAGAAACTTATTATATTTCATTTGCTGTTAATTTTCAAATATCATATATACTTAATTACTCATATTTCAACACCTGTCTCTACTTAGTCATTTCACTGGCTTGTTATATATTATGGTTTGTGATAGTGGAATAGTTGTCCATCATACCAATTAAGCACATGGTATAAATATACCATTTTATAAATATGGTTTTAAATTATAATTGGTTTTGTCGGTAATGTATACTTATAGATACATGTAAATTAAATAATATGGTTTATATTATCTATAGTGTTGTCCATGAATTACATACCAACTGTAAATAGGAAAATACTGGTTAACGGTGTCTACCTTTTCTAAAGCAATAGTTATATTGGTTCGGTGGTGTAAAATCGTTATAATGCAAGTAAAACATTTGGTAGCACTAATATTTTCGATGAACTTCAAATCTCAAATAATATCCTTGAAATGGACGATTCAGATTTAGTTACATAACTGGATTCAATGGTGAAAGAGAACACTACTGTAAGAATGGCACCTCCGGAACTGAAATTATCCATGTTTATTTTCTATAAGTCAACTTGTTTAACACACACAATTTTTTTTTACATAGATTACATTTTTACAGGCATGTACAGGAGGCATAATTTAACATTTCTTCTAAGAATCAAATACCCCATTGACTTTACATTTTGTATATATCATCTTTACCACTTGTAGTATCAGATGTGTCTATATTTTATTATCTTAAGGACAGTGGCGGGAGTCAAATTTTTTTATATCTCCGCGTTGAAGAGTTCCACCCCGTCCGTGTACGATAACCCGCAGAAGTTCCGTTTTGACTCCGTACTTTTATTTGCCCGCGGCAAAAGGCATAATAACACTTGAGTCAATCCCATTGCTTGTCAATCCCATTGTTAGTCACACTTCAATGCTCATATAAATCAGGATTCATAACCTGAGAAGTCATTATAATTCTCCAAGGAAAGGAAATGAATCAATTGAAACCCCTGTTCAAAGGGAATCTGAAGAAGAAAGTGAGGCAAATATTTCCAATCATTTTCTTGGAATTGCCTAATAGGTATTTTATATTCTTCATGCATACTCTTTTATGCGTTTTTGCAAAGACTGCAATGCATATTGTAGATACTGAGCATTGTGCTGGCAAGACTATATCATCAAGAGAGACAAAACTTATTCATGGTTTACAGAATAAATGCAAGTGTCACTTCCCCAGTGCCACTTTCATAAAAGGTACAAGGGAAAGGTCCCAAGTTCCTGTCTTTATTTAGAAATATGTATTTCAGAGATCTTGTATTTGAATTCTGAACAGAAAATATCTGCTAGAATTTTTTTTTTATTGTGAATTGTGTATTTCTGCCTATATGAGGCAATGAAGAAATTCCATGTTCTGTCAAATCAGGAAGTTGGAAAATCTCAAAATGTTGATTGGTAGCCATATCAAAGGCTACAATGAAACTCAATACTGCTCAAGTTTAATACAGCACCTCAAAATTGATAGAAAGATATATGAAAATTGAATAACCGGGATCTGTCCTTAAGCTAATGCAGGAAATTTCTTTTTAAATGTCCCTTTTTAAGAACTACAGGCGACATTGACTTCATATTTAGTATTAAGCATCCATGCTGCAGTCGTCTGCAGCTGCGTTTGGCAACGTTTTACAGGTAGTCAAAATGACTTCGAATTTAGTGCGTAGTCCCTTTGTTACGTGTTGTATCATGCTTCTAAAATGGTAGGGCATATGGCTTTAAATAACACCATTGCAATGGCTGACACATTTTACATGGGATAAGGTAGCACATAACTATGAAACTATAGATTAAAAAGATTACCACTGGATATCCAACATTTAAAATAGTTTTAGAGAAATTTGGAATGCAAAAGATAGGAAATAAAGAGAAGTCATATGAAACGTTCATATTTATGCTATTTACTGATTGTGAAGTCATTGATAGTTTCAAGAGGATAGCAACTGTGTCTCTCTCGTGGTTGAAATCTTTTTGTATTCATTTGAAGAAGGATTCTAATGGATCCACTACGATATTTTACTATACTGAAATTTTGAGTGTCATACAATCAGACAAGAGAATAGTTCAAACACACAGTAGATTCTGAGATGGATGATGAGTTTTAATCCAAAGTAGGTAACTGTAGATTTGGGGACACGCTGGTGCAGACGACACAGATGTTATGGATAGCAACATATCCATGATTATCGTTTTCAAAATGCTATTGTTTCAATTCAATCATGCTTTTTATTATTCATGTAAGACGTTTATTGCAAACTGCCAAGTACCTTGTAATCTGCGTGCACAATATGCATATATACATTACATTAGAATAGGATAAGATGCTTGTGTTATCAAATTTCCGGGGTCGCAAATACTCGCTTTGTGGACTCCACTAACGCGTCCTCCAAAACTCAATTTGCAACTGTAAATCATCAATTACATGCCGGAAATTTCACAACACAAGCATGTTATCCCCTAATTCATTTCGTCATTGCCTTCTAGGTGTTTCTGAAGAAGGCAGCTCTATGAAGTACAAATGGAAATCACATATATACGTCAGTATGAAATAGTAAGATAATAAATTGGGGAAACTCTCAACTTCATTTGGAGACGTAAGAAAGTGTTTGGAATTTTGAAGATGCTACGAGTGATTCGAATGTTCTATATCTTCTCATAAAGGATCAGGGACAGCCTTACACAGAACTTGTTTCATACAATAATAATAACAGCTAGATAAAAACAAAAAAGATTATTTATTTTAAGTTTGATGTACAAAAGCTTTTGATACCCTGTCCTATTACTTGGATTACATTCTATGCTAAGCATTTTAAGATGCATCAATAAATGTGTTGGCGAGACAGGTGTATGACACAAAACTGCATTATGGATATAATATCATCTAGGGCATTACATGCAAGGATTATTATGTTTCGATCAAAACAAGTGTAATATTTTTCCCAGACAATGTTCAACCAACAAGAATCTATTTTATGATAATGTGTTTGTTTCATGTGACCTCATTACTAATTAAGTATCACTTCAAAGAATCATTCTATGTTGCGGTTACATGTTTGTCTCATATGGCTCTTTTTACGTGACCTCAAGAATATTAATTAGCGTCACTTAAACGTTGTTAGTTTATTATGGAAAGATCGAAATTATAAGTGTGGATCTAAAATTTTTTCTGACCACAACACCATACTACATGTGGTAAAAGTGTACTGTTCATGTAATAAGGTTTCCATCTTTAGATATATGCTATAATATATTGTAATGGTGTGTAGCCTTTTTTCGATGCCACCAATTTTGATAATCATTGTTTTCCTACATCTTTACATTTGTAATTATTGTATGTTTTATGTAGGGATAATTCTCCACAATCAATAGTTGTGGTCATTTTCTGGAAAAAAAATATTACACTTCCTTTAATTGAAACATAATAATTCTTGCATTTGATGCCCTAAAGGATATTATATCCATATAGAACATATATACCTTTCAATTTTGTGCATCAGATGAGCATTTCGACAACTTCTGTCTCTTCAGTGATGCTCGTGTCCGAATGATTGGAATTAACATAATACATAAATATTTGAAGAGCAGTGTTAAAACCAAAATGACCGAAAAGTGAACCAAAGAATCAATTTAAGGACAAAGCTAGTTTCATACATATCTTAATATTAAATGACAACGTATTCAAATATATATATATATAAAATTATATTATATATATATATATAAGCACAAAAAAGGAAATTGTAACAACATTCACTTTTCATAAGTATCGGATCCACCTCAATGAAGGTTAATGCAAATCGCTTGAGAAAAAGGGGTCAATTTAAAAGCACAGGTAAGCGATAACGATACTAAAACAATTTAAAAATAATTTTAAAAAAAAAACAAAAAAAAAAAACAACTACCCCCCCCCCCCCCAGAAAGAGAAAGAAACCACTATACATAACTTAAGTAAAATCGCTTGAAATCTGAGTAATTGTTATAAATATGTCATGCTTGAAATGGCAAATTCCAAGCGTGTACTAAAATTTCCTCATTGTCTAAAACAACAATTTTCATTTACATGACGTAATTAGGAAAGAGTATTCTCTCGATTATATAGCTATATCGTTTTTATTTCCTGATATCACCAACCAAAGAGTGTTTTAATAAAACACAATATATGTTTCCGTAATTTTGAAAGTAAATTGTAAACGGGCACACTGGTAATGAAAGTTTGTGGATGTCGTGGGATTTGTGCTATAACTTATTTATTCACTATATATGTTGTGTCCACTTGTCCAATGGACAACATAACATGGGAGTTAATTGGTTCACACTTTCACTGTGCACCTGGACTTACATACCACTGTGGATTAACGGTTCTTGGTGAACTGGAGGAGTTTTGTTTATCACCACGCACATTGCCCTCAAAATGTAAGAACATAATGACACTTTTCTAACGTAAACAAGTAAGTTCATTCCAATAACTTGTGATGTTCACAAGACAGAAATAAATTTATGGTTATGTGCTTAATTTCTTGAATTTACATACATTCAGAATATTTGCTAAATGTGGAATGAATTTGATAATGTTTCTCATGCCATATGGTTTTCGGAATTCAATAGATAGTGATAGATTTTCAGCAGGCAGGCACCTACTAATTAAACAAGGGTGTAACAGCTAAATCAGTTAGTATGAAACGAGGAAAGACATAACACTTTAAAATAGTTTGATACATGTATTAAGGTACTGTAATTCAATAAATTCAATAAACAGGCATCTTATAATTATATGTGTGCATGTGTGTTTGGTTGTCATGTTCTACAAATAGCATTTATTCCACATCAGTTAGATAAATTAGAGCAGACCGTGAATAATGACCTACCTGAATAAAACAAAAACATATAGGAGCAATTCTATCATAACATTACGGGAACGTCACGATAGTGTGTGGTTTGTTTTTCTCGTGCCCCTATGACTGCTGAACACACACATTTGGTTTGTGTTAACACAGAGTTCCACGCCAGCTTAATTTCGAAATTGCGACTGATTGTTGAATGATCACGTTTGATAGCCACGTTCGCTTACTTACAACTTAAAACTAATATAATACGAAGAATGACCGCAATATATATTGTGTATACAGATATAAAACAACAACAATAATAACGATAATAATAATTATATTAATAATAATAGTAACAATGATAATAATAATAATAATAATAATAATAATAATAATAATAATAATAATAATAATAATAATAATAATAAATAGATAAATAAATAAATAAATAGTAATAAGATGAAATAAATAAATAAATAAATAAATTAATTAATTAATTAATTACTACTACTACTACTACTACTACTACTACTACTACTACTACTACTACTACTACTACTTATAATAATAATAATAATAATAATAATAATAATAATAATAATCATAGTAATAATAATAATATTGATTATTATTATTATTATAGTAATACTAATATATAATGAATAACAATAACTAAAATTTTTAATTTTAAATTGTTAATGCAGCAGGTCTCGTGAATTTCACTTAGATCTATATTTTATATATACTACATAGATATCGATAATAACAATAATATCCATATATGTCCCTCTCTGCATCTGTTAGATACCTTGCCGTTCTGGCTTTCATTTACTTCTAATGTGTTTTACCCAATACGGCTTCCACAGCCATTTTGAAATTGACCTTTCCTCAGAATTCGATTAGCAGTACCTTTGACCAATCAAGGTGGCCGTTATGCCGCGCAGTGGGGATACTCGCCTTGGAGATTCCGCGGGATCCGTAACCCGCGTCAAGCTTGTGCTTAGTAACAGTATTATCATAGTGGTACTCTCGCTTTATTTAATACAAAACAAAGACAGTAAGATATATGGTACGTAGCTGCTGTAGGAAAGGTTAGATAATAATGTAGACTGTTAATGCAGCAGGTCTCATGAATTTCGCATCGACCTATATTTTATATATACTACATAAATATCGATATTAAAGCTGAAAGAACATTGATTAACACTTTCAATGTGAAAGAGGAAGAAATGCCGAGGGGTACATATTTTAGTAAAGCATATTTATATAAAACCAGGAACATTTATAAAATATGATATGTTTCAGTTTGAATGAAATGGCTGAAACATGAAGAAAATACCATATATAAACTTTAAAAATATAACCCTGTCATATAATACCAAGGAATTCTTCAAATTTTTCATAACATATGTCAATAATCTCGCTAAGATTCAGGTATATTATTCACAAAGAAACTTAAGTCTAAGTGTAAAATTGAGACATTTAATTTTGATAATATGTGTTGTAAATATAAGAATTAGTCAAACGTTTCTCTGTGAAGAGATTATCAGGCATACTATTCACAGATAAACTTTCTACTAGTTCTTAGAGTTATGTCAAATGCTATTGTAGGTCACAAGTTTTACACTTAGACTTAAATGTCTTTGTGAATAAGACGCCAGGTACTGTTGTAGCCCTACCGCAAAAGACAGCACCTTGCATGATCACCGACTTCAAAATTAAAACTGATAAATCTGATCTACCAACCATGTATTGGCTCCCAAAACTACATAGTCCATATAAATCACGTTTCATATCTACTTCTAGCCACTGCTCTACTACGGTACTATCGAAACATATTACGTCTGCTCTAACTGCTATAAAAGATCATATTATCAAATATTGTGATTTCATAATAGTAACATCAATTACTTTTGGTCAATTAAAAATTCTCATGAAGTTATAGACAAACTTCTTTCACTAAATTTCAAAGCGACTCAAATTTCTACATTTGATTTTTCTACACTATATACATCTCTGCCTCATGATTTGATTAAAAGCACGTTGCTGTCTCTTCTACAATGGTGTTTTCACAGAGAATCTAAAACTTACATATGTACTTCCAATAACTCCGGATTCTTTCCCAACAAACAATATACTTCATATAAATACTGGACTTGCAAGAAATTATGTAAAGCACTAGATTTTCTACTGAATAATATTTTTGTGCAATTTGATGGCAAGGGATATCAACAAATAGTTGGGATTCCTATGGGTACTAACTGCGCGCCTCTGATAGCAGATTTATTTCTTTATTGTTATGAGAGGGTTTTATGGTTTCTATTCAAAAATCACAACGTTTCGACCTCATTGACAAATTTAATAATACTTGCAGATATCTGGATGACATTTGATTATCGAAAACCCTGAATTCGAACAATTTCTATCAGAAATATATCCACCAGAACCCAAATTGAATAAAGCTAATACTTGAGATAAATTTGGGACGCCCAAACTCTTTCCTTAAAAACACATGAGATACACTTTTTAGATACCTACAAATAATTTGTTTGTATCTCAATATACCAGAGAATAAGTAAGTTACAAAGCATGTTATATAGTCAACAAACTTTGAAAATTTATCTCGAGTACTTTACAGGATACGAGGATTTGAAAATGGACAATATTGCATTTTCACACCTTTTTCAAGCAAATGAAAATGCACAACCTCGCAATTTTATGAGTGTATAACTTAATCAGTTATGCATAAAATTTGTGATTTATTTATATTAATCTACTCTATGTACTACAGGTATTACGAAAAAAGATAAAAACATTGGTTGTAAGTCTTATTATCTCAAATATAATCTCTTAAACTTGACGAAGAATGGTTTTTTACTTTGATGAAAATGACAAAGTCCAAATGTCCAAGGTCATTTTTCTAAAAACTTAAACAAGGATTCATAATAATGTAAAAACTTATTTAAAATAGTTACTTGTAAGGATATTTGAAGGAATTTAGATTGTATGACAAAAAATAAGCTCTGTATAAGCAAAAACATTTTACCTAAATCAGGGGCGGATAACTCTTTAAAGAAATGTGAAAAATATCACATCCCTTTTAATTTATCATAGTATAGCTTAATTTTTCATATTAATCTACTATATGTATTATATTCATTATTTTAAAAACATAAAAACTTTTATTAAAAGTGTGAAAATCTCAAATGTAAACTCTTCATAAATACAAATTGACGTAAAGTTTGGTTGATTTCAATTCCTGTTCTTTATGTCTCCTTCATGATAATCCTTCACAATTAACAGGAAACATGATGATTAGTCCTTGTCTTTCATTAATATGAATACCCAGTTTATTAAGATCGCTAATTAATAACTTGAAAGCTGTTAAAATGTACGAAATGAGGGTTGATATTTGCTGGGTCAAACAGCCGGTTGAGGTGATATTACGTAATAATTTAGCCGCACAGGTGACAGGTGATCGCCGTAGACGACGTTACCTCGATATATTGAAAATATTGCAACTTGATTAGGAAGTCAACTATTAAATATATTATAGAATTCGTCTTGGGACTGGCCATCTGATATAAATACCAAAATTAATTAAAGAGGATTAAAACCAAATCATTTGAATCAAAATAGGTGTCAATGTAAACTAAATGATGAAATTATGTCTTATTTCATCGCACAATATATGTCTTGGTATTTATTACATTGAAATGTGTATTTCTGTACATAATTCTATACGACAATACGTGGAGGTCGCCCCGAGTCAGAGGAAACTCGTGTAAAATCGTATTAATAGAGCTACAAAATTACAATAAACTATATGAAATCGTCAAATATTTAATTAATGTAAATACCAATAATTACACATTCAAGTGTAAAAATCGTTCATGGTAAGTATTAACCCACGCGCCCACGCCGTTCTTCAAATTGCATCATGAATGATGAAATGAAACTTTTGAGAAATAAAACTTTGTAAATAATAGCTACGGGGTAATTTTTTCACAAATAGGATAATCATAATTACTCCTATAGACATTGCTTTCGTTATGTGTTCTCTTATTTGAGAACTTTATAATGTACGATTGTTTAATATGTATATCGATGTAATCAAATGACTCGTGAAAACAATATGGCGGACCGTTGTTTTGGCAAAGGGGAAGACTCTATCTTTTTATTTTTTAAATGTTTGTAGTCATTTCTGGGTATATTTTCATAAAAATGGTATCAAATGAATCGGGGAAACATACTTATCGCATATTATGGGCCGGTAGAAATAAATTAAAAACTGAAAATTATATATTTAAAAAACTTATGTGTGCCCGCATCGTACATCGTTTTCGCTTCGGTGATCAGCTGTTTACAGGTAATGGACGTATCTACCTGAAAAACCTCACTTCACTGGATTTGATACAACCGTGACCCCGAACAACGCCAGTGAACATTTCGCTTTTATGCTCATTGATTCTAAGCGCGCCGTCAATTATAAGGCAAAATAAACATCTCGCTGTACCGCCAGGGTATCGTTAGATATTTTAATGATTTTAGTTATTTTCAAATTGCCCTAATTTCTTTATTTCTACTCCAAATGAGATGAAATTTAAGAAATGAGAAGAAAACAAAATGAATATTCTAATGATATGATTTTGATTTACATGTTAAAAATATTTCTCGATAAATTATTGATGCGAAAATTGCAAACAACGCATTTTGATTAATTTGAACTTGGTCATTTGCGATGGGCCTCACTAGATAAATCTACACCTTTCTTAGCTTTGAACATCAAAATTATCAACCACCTAATACTAATATTTATGATAAATGTGAGGATTTTGGATTTCCTATTGTAAATTTTCCTTACTTGGATGGCGATGTCCCTCCACTCCCATCATTTGGTACCTATATATCTCAACTAGTTCGATTTGTCAGAGGCTGCACCGATGTTTTGGACTTTCATAAACGAAATTTACATATTACTACTAAACTTTTAACTCAGGGTTACAGATATCACAAGATTAGAAAAACATTCGGCAAATTCTTTAGATCTTATTCAGAACTTCTATCTAAATTTGGAAATATTTCTTTTCGACGCTATGTATCCAATCGAATTTCCCATCCTAATTTTTACGGTGATCTTCTATATAAACTAAGGGAAGTAAAGGGCTCCGATAATTTTATTTTATCATGTAATAAAATAATCAAACGTCTTCTAAATAGGCAATATCACATTGTATTTGGCCTTTCTACAGTCTTATGCAGACTTTTACTTGAACGTTGCACGCTTACTAACAGGGCGGTAGGAACTATATGACGGGCCTTGTCCAAACTTCTTTCAGAGGAGACATGGTCCTGAACCTCGTCCTCTCTGACTGTTAGTCGGGACTCCAACAGATCTAGGGTCTTAGCTCGCTTTCAGACTGGCAGACCACGGTTTATCATGTTGATGTTGCATATATTTTTATATCATAATGTGTTTACAATACCTTACGTGTTTATATTTACAATACCTTACGTGTTTATGTTTTTATGACCTCTCAATATGCGATACCTGTTGACCCTTGTTCTTTACATGGAGGATTATTTATGTTTGAATGTACGTCCTTTGATTGTTCTGCTGTTACGGTGAGTGGGAAGGTGGGCCCGTAAACCGGTTAACCACACCATTTGTTTGGCTTTTGTCAAATTAACTGACCGCCCTAAGTCGGTATCGTAATTGCACTACAATCAAATATTTTTGTAATGTGTTATATGGGCTAGTATTTTATTGATATTCATGTATTGTATACCTGCATGGTGACTTCTGCCACATAAGTGAGCCAGTAACTCCTCTTTTTTCTTTGTCTTAACGGCCTCTTTAAAGAAAGCATGACGCGGGTTAGTAACATTGGAGTAACCGATCGCGGGAGGCGTGGCTATAGCATTCTTACGGAGAGGTCAATTGGTTTTATCTCAATTTTATGCTGTCAGTTAAATGAAAATTAATTTTCATATATTTTACTCCTTTAATTCTACCATCCTCACAAAAACCTTGAACGTTTTCCAAAATAGTGTTATCTTCATGTACCAGGCACTTTTAACCAGATTGCCTAACACCAGTGGCGTTTTGGCTCATTTAAATAAAATATTGTAGGCTGGAAGTGCATATGCAAGATTAAGGTACAAGAACTCATAATAGAACCTGTTTCCAACAAAAATTAATTCCGTTCATGCGTATCTACACGTATGCAGCGATCTCCATTTGCCTTTAACGAAGTGAGCTTGTGTTATTTTCACAAGTCTCCTTCCTGCTGCAGGAAACAATTGCCTTAGCTTTATAGACAAACATGTGATTGACATTATTATGGTCATGATAACACCTTGACCTTGAGCTTTCATATAAGACTTTTAGGAATTTTACAATCGTTGCATTATACACTAGAGTTGTGTAAATCATGAAAGGGATAAATAAAAATCTATATTAAAACCACAATTACACGTACTGAGATGGAAATTTTTAATATATGAACTGAAGTCAAAATTTTGAGATACAAGGCAAATGTATCTTTAAAGGTATATATGTTCTATATTTATTATAACCACTAGACCGTTGTCACTGCTGGTGGACTGATAGTCCACGATGGCATCATAAGTCTAGTTTTCAGTGTTTTTGTACTGACATGAAATATATACTTCAAATTTTCAGTTATCAAATTAAGTAAATCACTCTAAAACTAAATAGTATCTCCCTCATGCATAGTTCTGTCCTTAGATAGACTCTTTGGTTCACTTTTCGGTCAGTTTGGTTTCAACACTGCTCTTGAAATATTTATATATATTTGAGAATTCCAATCATTTGGCCACGAGCATCACTAAAGAGACACAAGTTGTCAAATGCGCATATGGTGCACTAAATTGAAAGGTATATATGTTCTATATTTATTTCTAAAATGTTTTTAAAGTTACTACAGAGAAATGCCTAGGGATTCATGGGATCTCAAAGTTCTTAAATACGGAGGTAATATGTTGTGTGGTTCCATATTGAAAAAAAAAATCACAAAAATTAAAGCGAGACCAGGAAAAGAATTCTACGCTCGATGTCTCTTCCTTTCTATCAACACTTAGATTATTTAATTTATATTGTTGCGACATCTGCCAGATGTAATCTGCAGAACTTTTGATCCATTCAACAGACCCACGAACACAAATCGACGGTCTCTCTTTCAAGAAACACACATCTAGTGTAACAGATTGCTTTACTAAAAATATGACCGAATAGATCAGTTGTGCCCTTTTGAATGTGAAAGAGTAAAATTCACAACAAGGTGTCAGATTTTTTTTTTCATTTTATTTAGCATTCTTCTATTTGTGTATATATTTGGTATGAAATATTATGTAATTCTATTTAATTCTGATGTAATAATTCATGGTATACTTTTCTATACTATTTTGCAAATTAAAAGATATATGTAGAGCAGTGATGTCGAGGTACATTGTGTGTGTTTATATTTGATAATATACTCGTTTAAGATCGGTGATGTCGAAGTGCATAGTGTATATTTACACTTGATTATATACTTGTTTTTACATTTCTCGGTATATATGATAATCACTTTCTTGGAATCCGAATCCGAATTCATTTAACTGTACCTTCATTATTTATAATCATTAATGTGTACCCTTCATATTTATTACCAAGGAAGCCCACTTGATCCAATACGAGTATTCAATTTTTTCAAAGACCTAGGTTGTAGTAGTTAAGCAATACATTCAAATATAGATTTCAGTTTTGTAAGCAGTAACACCTCCACTTGATTTTTGAATACATTTATCAGTATGCTAGATTTACATCTGCTGATCCAATGGTACAAGATAATATGTAGCGTATTAATTCTTTTCACGATAACAAATGTAACTTCTTTCTGGCTTGATTTATCATTATGAGTCATTGACTACTATCGATATCAATGGTACCTTTATTATTATTATTAATATTATTATTATTATTATTATTATTATTATTAGGTTTCACAAGTTTCACTTGTGAAACCTTTTATTATTCTACTGTCTTTTCTTATTATTAGGTTTCACAAGTTTCACTTGTGAAACCTTTTATTATTCTACTGTCTTTTCTTATTATTAGGTTTCACAAGTTTCACTTGTGAAACCTTTTATTATTCTACTGTCTTTTCTTATTATTATTATTATTATTCTTCATCCGTTTTTTTTTTGTGACGGCTCAGAAATCACTCATTATTAAAGATATTACTATTCTGTTTTCAGTGTTCGATTCGAAAATAAATTTTCAAGATTTGATTTTTTTAATTTTCTAAATTACCGCTTATAAGCGCGCAGCGCCACCTACGACGCCAAAATTTTGAATCGCTATATCTTCCTTATTATTTTTCCTATTGGAATGAAATTTTCAGCATTCGATTCAGAAAAGGAGATGCAAGATTTTATGTCACTGCGTCAATTTCGTAGCTCTACCCCGAAAAAGTTGACCTTGACCCGATTGTTTTCATTTCAAAAAAAATATTTCAATCTTAGATTTTAGACAGTAGGATGAAACATTTTAATGGTCTGATTTGGAATATGAAAAATATTTGAAATCGGACCATAAATAAAGTCACAATGAGCGTGGGAAAATTCGCTATGACGTCATCAAAGCTAATTAAATATTCATACGTTAATATCTCTCTTATTAAATGAGATATCGGCATGAAATTTTATATCTAAACATGTTTCCACATTCTTAATCTACCTCTAGAATGAAAATGGCATGCTGCCAATATTTTTGAAATTATTGAAAATTTTCGAATCAAATCTTTGGCAAGGTCTAGCGACTTTATTTGCAGTCGGATTTTGATCGGGTTTCTTCCATTCGATAGAGCGTTCAAATACCTACCAGTAAAGTGTTCTCAGATTTTCGCTAACTCTTACGGTTCTCGAGTTATTTGCGTTTGAACACGACAACCCCCTTTAAAGTGATGTTTGTGACGTCATCAACGCTCATTAATTATTCATGAAATGTTTTCGCCTATAGCTCGCTTATTGAGGAAGATAGAGGTGTGAAATTTGGTAGCATGATAGAGATTGAGAATATCTACCGACTGACAAGAGGAATTTGGCATGGAGCCAAATTCCTGAAAATGACGTCATACTTTGTAAATGACGTCATATCTCCCTTATTTTTCATCGGATCGAGGCGGGGACGGTTGGAATCGATTCTGCGTGAAAAAGTAAAATGGTAAATACCGGCAACAGAATTTCGATATCTCTTACCGTTTTCGAGATATTTGCGGTCAAAGTTCAGTGTTTGGCCTTTCCTGAAAATACAATTTAAAACTTCAGGTACCTGTGTCTCGCTTATTGATAAAGCTAGAGGTATGAAATTTGGTAGCATAAAAGAGAATGCAAATATCTACCGACTGACAAAAGGGAATTGGCAAGGTGCCAAATTCCTGAAAATGACGTCATACTTTTCTAAATGACGTCATAACTCCCTTATTTTTCATCGTATCGAATCGGGGATTGTTGCAATCGATTCTGCGTGAAAAAGTAGTTAAAGGCAAAAGGTCTGGTCTCAGATTTTCGATATCTCTTACCGTTTTCGAGATATTTGCGGTCAAAGTTCAGTGTTTGGCCTTTCCTGAAAATACAATTTAAAACTTCAGGTACCTGTGTCTCGCTTATTGATAAAGCTAGAGGTATGAAATTTGGTAGCATAAAAGAGAATGCAAATATCTACCGACTGACAAAAGGGAATTGGCATGGTACCAAATTCCTGAAAATGACGTCATACTTTGTAAATGACGTCATAACTCCATTAATTTTCATCTTATCGAATCGGGGATTGTTGCAATCGATTCTGCGCGAAAATTTATATGCATAACATTGCCATCAAATTTTCGCTAACTCTTACCGTTTTCGAGTTATTTAGGTTTAAACACGACAACCCCCTTTAAAGTGATGCTTTCAACGTCACATAAAGTTCATTAATGTTTAATGAAATGGTTTCAGCTAAAGCTCGCTTATTAAAGAAGGTAGAGATGTGAAAATTGGTAGCATGATAGGGAATGAGGGTATCTACCGACTCTTTACTTTGAAATTTCATCTTTTGGCTATTCATTCTCACAGACACATACTCCCGTTTAATGAAAAAATTTTTCGAAATATACGACGTTTTAAGAGAATTACGTAAGATTTAATATTTTTCGATTTTCGCGTATGTAGCTTTTAGTTTTAATGGTAGATCTCTCAAATTTTCACTGTTATGTTCTCTAGGTTCATATCTTTAGAACTTTCATCGGCCGATATTATCTATCTCTTTTAGTTTGGCCTCTATTTCAATTTAAAGTTTTTTAAAAATTACGTAATGTTCAAAACTGTCTTATTTTTAGTCTTTTAGTTTCCAAAACATTACGAAACGATTTTCCGTAACGATTTTACTATGAAACATGTTTCCCGGTATTTGAAAGTGAGCAATTTAAAGATTTTTTTTATAAAAATATCTTACTTGCGTAACTTTCAAGTATTTTTTATTCGTCGTATGAACAAATTATAAAAACAAGAGTTTGAGAAAGCATTTTGATTTCGATTTTTTAAACAAAAATCAAATTTTGGGCACTCTACTGATGAACAACGCAATAAACATATCTTCAGAAGCGCGGTCAATTTGCCTTGCTTAATACCTTGCACGACACCGCTGTGATATAGGACTTCTTCCATGGACAAGGCGCAGTAACTCGCGATTAATTCAATCGCGATTTAAAGTGCTTTCTATAAAATAGAGTTTGAGAAAGTATTATGCATTCGAATTCTTAAACAAAAAAAACCCCAAAAAATAAAAAAACCAACCCACCCCCCCCCCCCAAAAAAAAAACAAAAAAAAAAAAAAAAAAAGAAAAAAAAAAGCAAATTTACATTCTACGAGCTACTGCTGAACAAGGCTATAAAGAAATCTTCTCCGAGCGTCGGCATTACACATTAGAGAAGCGCGGTGAATTTGCCTTGCTTAATACCTCGCACTGCGCCGCTGTTATACAGGACTTCAAACGTGTGTGAATTAATCGCCAGTTACAGTGCTTTACCTGTGGAATACGAGACATTGTCAAGTCTTTCTTTTGTATATTGGGGAAAGCGGCATTACTAAAGGCCATCGCGAGGAGAATTGTTTATTCCAGCAGAGTGGCGATTCAAGGTCAAACATCTGTACACGCGAAATAACTTGCGTTAGTTCATCGCGAGGAGAATTGTTTATTCCAGCAGAGTCGCGATTCAAGGTCAAACATCTGTACACGCGAAATACCTTGCGTAAGTTAATAAATAAACAACATAAAGCGGGCAGTAAGGACTGAAGATGTAGGTTACACGTGCAGATTGTACTAAGTGTGATTGTCCTACATGTTTCTTGTTTCAAATATATGGTCAAGAGTAGTCGATATTGTGCGATGTAGGCTTCAGTATAATGTGTATAATGTAAGTCGCCGTTACCTACAATTTCTGCAAGTAGATTGCGCAATGTGGATACCATCACTAAAGATCAGATATCTGGATCGTGAAAAAGAATTTTGTATTAGAGTAGGAGATCTCAGCTTCGCTGCTTCGACTTTAACTTGTGAAACCTACTCGTTGCTTTAGAAACGAGCTCGTTTCTAGTTATTATTATTATTCTTCATCCGTTTTTTTTTTTGTGACGGCTCAGAAATCACTCATTATTTAAGATATTACTATTCTGTTTTCAGTGTTCGATTCGAAATTAAATTTTCAAGATTTGATTTTTTTAATTTTCTAAATTACCGCTTATAAGCGCGCAGCGCCACCTACGACGCCAAAATTTTGAATCGCTATATCTTCCTTATTATTTGTCCGATTGGAATGAAATTTTCAGCATTCGATTCAGAAAAGGAGATGCAAGATTTTATGTCACTGCGTCAATTTCGTAGCTCTACCCCGAAAAAGTTGACCTTGACCCGATTGTTTTCATTTCAAAAAAAATATTTCAATCTTAGATTTTAGACAGTAGGATGAAAGATTTTAATGGTCTGATTTGGAATATGAAAAATTTTTGAAATCGGACCATAAATAAAGTCACAATGAGCGTGGGAAAATTCGCTATGACGTCATCAAAGCTAATTAAATATTCATACGTTAATATCTCTCTTATTAAATGAGATATCGGCATGAAATTTTATATCTAAACATGTTTCCACATTCTTAATCTACCTCTAGAATGAAAATGGCATGCTGCCAATATTTTTGAAATTATTGAAAATTTTCGAATCAAATCTTTGGCAAGGTCTAGCGACTTTATTTGCAGTCGGATTTTGATCGGGTTTCTTCCATTCGATAGAGCGTTCAAATACCTACCAGTAGAGTGTTCTCAGATTTTCGCTAACTCTTACGGTTCTCGAGTTATTTGCGTTTGAACACGACAACCCCCTTTAAAGTGATGTTTGTGACGTCATCAACACTCATTAATTATTCATGAAATGTTTTCGCCTATAGCTCGCTTATTGAGGAAGATAGAGGTGTGAAATTTGGTAGCATGATAGAGATTGAGAATATCTACCGACTGACAAGAGGAATTTGGCATGGAGCCAAATTCCTGAAAATGACGTCATACTTTGTAAATGACGTCATATCTCCCTTATTTTTCATCGGATCGAGGCGGGGACGGTTGGAATCGATTCTGCGTGAAAAAGTAAAATGGTAAATACCGGCAACAGAATTTCGATATCTCTTACCGTTTTCGAGATATTTGCGGTCAAAGTTCAGTGTTTGGCCTTTCCTGAAAATACAATTTAAAACTTCAGGTACCTGTGTCTCGCTTATTGATAAAGCTAGAGGTATGAAATTTGGTAGCATAAAAGAGAATGCAAATATCT
The DNA here is from genome assembly GCA_035048485.1 of Pteria penguin. NCBI lineage: Eukaryota > Metazoa > Mollusca > Bivalvia > Pterioida > Pteriidae > Pteria > Pteria penguin. The sequence goes on from CM068584.1 coordinate 37,973,906, forward strand.
ACCGACTGACAAAAGGGAATTGGCAAGGTGCCAAATTCCTGAAAATGACGTCATACTTTTCTAAATGACGTCATAACTCCCTTATTTTTCATCGTATCGAATCGGGGATTGTTGCAATCGATTCTGCGTGAAAAAGTAGTTAAAGGAGAAAGGTCTGGTCTCAGATTTTCGATATCTCTTACCGTTTTCGAGATATTTGCGGTCAAAGTTCAGTGTTTGGCCTTTCCTGAAAATACAATTTAAAACTTCAGGTACCTGTGTCTCGCTTATTGATAAAGCTAGAGGTATGAAATTTGGTAGCATAAAAGAGAATGCAAATATCTACCGACTGACAAAAGGGAATTGGCAAGGTGCCAAATTCCTGAAAATGACGTCATACTTTTCTAAATGACGTCATAACTCCCTTATTTTTCATCGTATCGAATCGGGGATTGTTGCAATCGATTCTGCGTGAAAAAGTAGTTAAAGGAGAAAGGTCTGGTCTCAGATTTTCGATATCTCTTACCGTTTTCGAGATATTTGCGGTCAAAGTTCAGTGTTTGGCCTTTCCTGAAAATACAATTTAAAACTTCAGGTACCTGTGTCTCACTTATTGATAAAGCTAGAGGTATGAAATTTGGTAGCATAAAAGAGAATGCAAATATCTACCGACTGACAAAAGGGAATTGGCATGGTACCAAATTCCTGAAAATGACGTAATACTTTGTAAATGACGTCATAACTCCATTAATTTTCATCTTATCGAATCGGGGATTGTTGCAATCGATTCTGCGCGAAAATTTATATGCATAACATTGCCATCAAATTTTCGCTAACTCTTACCGTTTTTCGAGTTATTTAGGTTTAAACACGACAACCCCCTTTAAAGTGATGCTTTCAACGTCACATAAAGTTCATTAATGTTTAATGAAATGGTTTTCAGCTAAAGCTCGCTTATTAAAGAAGGTAGAGATGTGAAAATTGGTAGCATGATAGGGAATGAGGGTATCTACCGACTCTTTACTTTGAAATTTCATCTTTCGGCTATTCATTCTCACAGACACATACTCCCGTTTAATGAAAAAAATTTTCGAAATATACGACGTTTTAAGAGAACTACGTAAGATTTAATATTTTTCGATTTTCGCGTATGTAGCTTTTAGTTTTAATGGTAGATCTCTAAAATTTTCACTGTTATGTTCTCTAGGTTCATATCTTTAGAACTTTCATCGGCCGATATTATCTATCTCTTTTAGTTTGGCCTCTATTTCAATTTAAAGTTTTTTAAAAATTACGTAATGTTCAAAACTGTCTTATTTTTAGTCTTTTAGTTTCCAAAACATTACGAAACGATTTTCCGTAACGATTTTACTATGAAACATGTTTCCCGGTATTTGAAAGTGAGCAATTTAAAGATTTTTTTATAAAAATATCTTACTTGCGTAACTTTCAAGTATTTTTTATTCGTCGTATGAACAAATTATAAAAACAAGAGTTTGAGAAAGCATTTTGATTTCGATTTCTTAAACAAAAATCAAATGTTGGGCACTCTACCGATGAACAACGCAATAAACATATCTTCAGAAGCGCGGTCAATTTGCCTTGCTTAATACCTTGCACGACACCGCTGTGATATAGGACTTCTTCCATGGACAAGGCGCAGTAACTCGCGATTAATTCAATCGCGATTTAAAGTGCTTTCTATAAAATAGAGTTTGAGAAAGTATTATGCATTCGAATTCTTAAAAAAAAAAAAAAAAACAAAAAAAAAAAAAACAAACCCCCCCCCCCCCCAAAAAAAACAAAAAAAAAAAAAAAAAAGAAAAAAAAAAAGCAAATTTACATTCTACGAGCTACTGCTGAACAAGGCTATAAAGAAATCTTCTCCGAGCGTCGGCATTACACATTAGAGAAGCGCGGTGAATTTGCCTTGCTTAATACCTCGCACTGCGCCGCTGTTATACAGGACTTCAAACGTGTGTGAATTAATCGCCAGTTACAGTGCTTTACCTGTGGAATACGAGACATTGTCAAGTCTTTCTTTTGTATATTGGGGAAAGCGGCATTACTAAAGGCCATCGCGAGGAGAATTTTTTATTCCAGCAGAGTGGCGATTCAAGGTCAAACATCTGTACACGCGAAATAACTTGCGTAAGTTCATCGCGAGGAGAATTGTTTATTCCAGCAGAGAAGCGATTCAAGGTCAAACATCTGTACACGCGAAATACCTTGCGTAAGTTAATAAATAAACAACATAAAGCGGGCAGCAAGGACTGAAGATGTAGGTTACACGTGCAGATTGTACTAAGTGTGATTGTCCTACATGTTTCTTGTTTCAAATATATGGTCAGGAGTAGTCGATATTGTGCGATGTAGGCTTCAGTATAATGTGTATAATGTAAGTCGCCGTTACCTACAATTTCTGCAAGTAGATTGCGCAATGTGGATACCATCACTAAAGATCAGATATCTGGATCGTGAAAAAGAATTTTGTATTAGAGTAGGAGATCTCAGCTTCGCTGCTTCGACTTTAACTTGTGAAACCTACTCGTTGCTTTAGCAACGAGCTCGTTTCTAGTTTCTTATTAGGTTTCACAAGTTTCACTTGTGAAACCTTTTATTATTCTACTGTCTTTTCTTATTATTATTATTATTATTCTTCATCCGTTTTTTTTTTTGTGACGGCTCAGAAATCACTCATTATTAAAGATATTACTATTCTGTTTTCAGTGTTCGATTCGAAAATAAATTTTCAAGATTTGATTTTTTTAATTTTCTAAATTACCGCTTATAAGCGCGCAGCGCCACCTACGACGCCAAAATTTTGAATCGCTATATCTTCCTTATTATTTGTCCGATTGGAATGAAATTTTCAGCATTCGATTCAGAAAAGGAGATGCAAGATTTTATGTCACTGCGTCAATTTCGTAGCTCTACCCCGAAAAAGTTGACCTTGACCCGATTGTTTTCATTTCAAAAAAAATATTTCAATCTTAGATTTTAGACAGTAGGATGAAAGATTTTAATGGTCTGATTTGGAATATGAAAAATTTTTGAAATCGGACCATAAATAAAGTCACAATGAGCGTGGGAAAATTCGCTATGACGTCATCAAAGCTAATTAAATATTCATACGTTAATATCTCTCTTATTAAATGAGATATCGGCATGAAATTTTATATCTAAACATGTTTCCACATTCTTAATCTACCTCTAGAATGAAAATGGCATGCTGCCAATATTTTTGAAATTATTGAAAATTTTCGAATCAAATCTTTGGCAAGGTCTAGCGACTTTATTTGCAGTCGGATTTTGATCGGGTTTCTACCATTCGATAGAGCGTTCAAATACCTAACATAAAACTGTTCTCAGATTTTCGCTAACTCTTACGGTTCTAGAGTTATTTGCGTTTGAACACGACAACCCCCTTTAAAGTGATGTTTGTGACGTCATCAACACTCATTAATTATTCATGAAATGTTTTCGCCTATAGCTCGCTTATTGAGGAAGATAGAGGTGTGAAATTTGGTAGCATGATAGAGATTGAAAATATCTACCGACTGACAAGAGGAATTTGGCATGGAGCCAAATTCCTGAAAATGACGTCATACTTTGTAAATGACGTCATATCTCCCTTATTTTTCATCGGATCGAGGCGGGGACGGTTGGAATCGATTCTGCGTGAAAAAGTAAAATGGTAAATACCGGCAACAGAATTTCGATATCTCTTACCGTTTTCGAGATATTTGCGGTCAAAGTTCAGTGTTTGGCCTTTCCTGAAAATACAATTTAAAACTTCAGGTACCTGTGTCTCGCTTATTGATAAAGCTAGAGGTATGAAATTTGGTAGCATAAAAGAGAATGCAAATATCTACCGACTGACAAAAGGGAATTGGCAAGGTGCCAAATTCCTGAAAATGACGTCATACTTTTCTAAATGACGTCATAACTCCCTTATTTTTCATCGTATCGAATCGGGGATTGTTGCAATCGATTCTGCGTGAAAAAGTAGTTAAAGGAGGAAGGTCTGGTCTCAGATTTTCGATATCTCTTACCGTTTTCGAGATATTTGCGGTCAAAGTTCAGTGTTTGGCCTTTCCTGAAAATACAATTTAAAACTTCAGGTACCTGTGTCTCGCTTATTGATAAAGCTAGAGGTATGAAATTTGGTAGCATAAAAGAGAATGCAAATATCTACCGACTGACAAAAGGGAATTGGCTTGGTACCAAATTCCTGAAAATGACGTCATACTTTGTAAATGACGTCATAACTCCATTAATTTTCATCTTATCGAATCGGGGATTGTTGCAATCGATTCTGCGCGAAAATTTATATGCATAACATTGCCATCAAATTTTCGCTAACTCTTACCGTTTTCGAGTTATTTAGGTTTAAACACGACAACCCCCTTTAAAGTGATGCTTTCAACGTCACATAAAGTTCATTAATGTTTAATGAAATGGTTTCAGCTAAAGCTCGCTTATTAAAGAAGGTAGAGATGTGAAAATTGGTATCTTGATAGGGATTGAGGGTATCTACCGAATCTTTACTTTGAAATTTCATCTTTCGGCTATTCATTCTCACAGACACATACTCCCGTTTAATGAAAAAATTTTTTCGAAATATACGACGTTTTAAGAGAATTACGTAAGATTTAATATTTTTCGATTTTCGCGTATGTAGCTTTTAGTTTTAATGGTAGATCTCTCAAATTTTCACTGTTATGTTCTCTAGGTTCATATCTTTAGAACTTTCATCGGCCGATATTATCTATCTCTTTTAGTTTGGCCTCTATTTCAATTTAAAGTTTTTTAAAAATTACGTAATGTTCAAAACTGTCTTATTTTTAGTCTTTTAGTTTCCATAACATTACGAAACGATTTTCCGTAACGATTTTACTATGTTACATGTTTCCCGGTATTTGAAAGTGAGCATTTTAAAGATTTTTTTATAAAAATATCTTACTTGCGTAACTTTCAAGTATTTTTTATTCGTCGTATGAACAAATTATAAAAACAAGAGTTTGAGAAAGCATTTTGATTTCGATTTTTTAAACAAAAATCAAATTTTGGGCACTCTACTGATGAACAACGCAATAAACATATCTTCAGAAGCGCGGTCAATTTGCCTTGCTTAATACCTTGCACGACACCGCTGTGATATAGGACTTCTTCCATGGACAAGGCGCAGTAACTCGCGATTAATTCAATCGCGATTTAAAGTGCTTTCTATAAAATAGAGTTTGAGAAAGTATTATGCATTCGAATTCTTAAACAAAAAAAACCCAAAAAATAAAAAAACCAACCCACCCCCCCAAAAAAAAAAGAAAAAAAAAAAAAAAAAAAGAAAAAAAAAAGCAAATTTACATTCTACGAGCTACTGCTGAACAAGGCTATAAAGAAATCTTCTCCGAGCGTCGGCATTACACATTAGAGAAGCGCGGTGAATTTGCCTTGCTTAATACCTCGCACTGCGCCGCTGTTATACAGGACTTCAAACGTGTGTGAATAAATCGCAAGTTACAGTGCTTTACCTGTGGAATACGAGACATTGTCAAGTCTTTCTTTTGTATATTGGGGAAAGCGGCATTACTAAAGGCCATCGCGAGGAGAATTGTTTATTCCAGCAGAGTGGCGATTCAAGGTCAAACATCTGTACACGCGAAATAACTTGCGTAAGTTCATCGCGAGGAGAATTGTTTATTCCAGCAGAGAAGCGATTCAAGGTCACACATCTGTACACGCGAAATACCTTGCGTAAGTTAATAAATAAACAACATAAAGCGGGCAGTAAGGACTGAAGATCTAGGTTACACGTGCAGATTGTACTAAGTGTGATTGTCCTACAGTTATCATGTTTCAAATATATGGTCAAGAGTAGTCGATATTGTGCGATGTAGGCTTCAGTATAATGTGTATAATGTAAGTCGCCGTTACCTACAATTTCTGCAAGTAGATTGCGCAATGTGGATACCATCACTAAAGATCAGATATCTGGATCGTGAAAAAGAATTTTGTATTAGAGTAGGAGATCTCAGCTTCGCTGCTTCGACTTTAACTTGTGAAACCTACTCGTTGCTTTAGCAACGAGCTCGTTTCTAGTTATTATTAGGTTTCACAAGTTTCACTTGTGAAACCTTTTATTATTCTACTGTCTTTTCTTATTATTATTATTATTATTCTTCATCCGTTTTTTTTTTTGTGACCGCTCAGAAATCACTCATTATTAAAGATATTACTATTCTGTTTTCAGTGTTCGATTCGAAATTAAATTTTAAAGATTTGATTTTTTTAATTTTATAAATTAACGCTTATAAGCGCGCAGCGCCACCTACGACGCCAAAATTTTGAATCGCTATATCTTCCTTATTATTTGTCCGATTGGAATGAAATTTTCAGCATTCGATTCAGAAAAGGAGATGCAAGATTTTATGTCACTGCGTCAATTTCGTAGCTCTACCCCGAAAAAGTTGACCTTGACCCGATTGTTTTCATTTCAAAAAAAATATTTCAATCTTAGATTTTAGACAGTAGGATGAAAGATTTTAATGGTCTGATTTGGAATATGAAGAATTTTTGAAATCGGACCATAAATAAAGTCACAATGAGCGTGGGAAAATTCGCTATGACGTCATCAAAGCTAATTAAATATTCATACGTTAATATCTCTCTTATTAAATGAGATATCGGCATGAAATTTTATATCTAAACATGTTTCCACATTCTTAATCTACCTCTAGAATGAAAATGGCATGCTGCCAATATTTTTGAAATTATTGAAAATTTTCGAATCAAATCTTTGGCAAGGTCTAGCGACTTTATTTGCAGTCGGATTTTGATCGGGTTTCTTCCATTCGATAGAGCGTTCAAATACCTACCAGTAAAGTGTTCTCAGATTTTCGCTAACTCTTACGGTTCTCGAGTTATTTGCGTTTGAACACGACAACCCCCTTTAAAGTGATGTTTGTGACGTCATCAACACTCATTAATTATTCATGAAATGTTTTCGCCTATAGCTCGCTTATTGAGGAAGATAGAGGTGTGAAATTTGGTAGCATGATAGAGATTGAGAATATATACCGACTGACAAGAGGAATTTGGCATGGAGCCAAATTCCTGAAAATGACGTCATACTTTGTAAATGACGTCATATCTCCCTTATTTTTCATCGGATCGAGGCGGGGACGGTTGGAATCGATTCTGCGTGAAAAAGTAAAATGGTAAGTAGCAGCAACAGAATTTCGATATCTCTTACCGTTTTCGAGATATTTGCGGTCAAAGTTCACGGTTTCACCATTCCTGAAAACACACTTTTCAAATTCAGGAAGCTGTGTTTCGCTTATTGAGGAAGTTAGAGGTGTGAAATCTTGTAGCATAATAGTTAATAAGAATCTCTACCAACTTACAACAGGCAATTGGCAAGGTGCCAAATTCCTGAAAATGACGTCATACTTTTCTAAATGACGTCATAACTCCCTTATTTTTCATCGTATCGAATCGGGGATTGTTGCAATCGATTCTGCGTGAAAAAGTAGTTAAAGGAGAAAGGTCTGGTCTCAGATTTTCGATATCTCTTACCGTTTTCGAGATATTTGCGGTCAAAGTTCAGTGTTTGGCCTTTCCTGAAAATACAATTTAAAACTTCAGGTACCTGTGTCTCGCTTATTGATAAAGCTAGAGGTATGAAATTTGGTAGCATAAAAGAGAATGCAAATATCTACCGACTGACAAAAGGGAATTGGCATGGTACCAAATTCCTGAAAATGACGTCATACTTTGTAAATGACGTCATAACTCCATTAATTTTCATCTTATCGAATCGGGGATTGTTGCAATCGATTCTGCGCGAAAATTTATATGCATAACATTGCCATCAAATTTTCGCTAACTCTTACCGTTTTCGAGTTATTTAGGTTTAAACACGACAACCCCCTTTAAAGTGATGCTTTCAACGTCACATAAAGTTCATTAATGTTTAATGAAATGGTTTCAGCTAAAGCTCGCTTATTAAAGAAGGTAGAGATGTGAAAATTGGTAGCATGATAGGGAATGAGGGTATCTACCGACTCTTTACTTTGAAATTTCATCTTTCGGCTATTCATTCTCACAGACACATACTCCCGTTTAATGAAAAAATTTTTCGAAATATACGACGTTTTAAGAGAATTACGTAAGATTTAATATTTTTCGATTTTCGCGTATGTAGCTTTTAGTTTTAATGGTAGATCTCTCAAATTTTCACTGTTATGTTCTCTAGGTTCATATCTTTAGAACTTTCATCGGCCGATATTATCTATCTCTTTTAGTTTGGCCTCTATTTCAATTTAAAGTTTTTTAAAAATTACGTAATGTTCAAAACTGTCTTATTTTTAGTCTTTTAGTTTCCAAAACATTACGAAACGATTTTCCGTAACGATTTTACTATGAAACATGTTTCCCGGTATTTGAAAGTGAGCAATTTAAAGATTTTTTTATAAAAATATCTTACTTGCGTAACTTTCAAGTATTTTTTATTCGTCGTATGAACAAATTATAAAAACAAGAGTTTGAGAAAGCATTTTGATTTCGATTTCTTAAACAAAAATCAAATTTTGGGCACTCTACTGATGAACAACGCAATAAACATATCTTCAGAAGCGCGGTCAATTTGCCTTGCTTAATACCTTGCACGACACCGCTGTGATATAGGACTTCTTCCATGGACAAGGCGCAGTAACTCGCGATTAATTCAATCGCGATTTAAAGTGCTTTCTATAAAATAGAGTTTGAGAAAGTATTATGCATTCGAATTCTTAAACAAAAAAAACCCAAAAAATAAAAAAACCCACCCCCCCCCCCCAAAAAAAAAAAAAAAAAAAAAAAAAAAAAAAAAAAAAAAAAAAAAGCAAATTTACATTCTACGAGCTACTGCTGAACAAGGCTATAAAGAAATCTTCTCCGAGCGTCGGCATTACACATTAGAGAAGCGCGGTGAATTTGCCTTGCTTAATACCTCGCACTGCGCCGCTGTTATACAGGACTTCAAACGTGTGTGAATTAATCGCCAGTTACAGTGCTTTACCTGTGGAATACGAGACATTGTCAAGTCTTTCTTTTGTATATTGGGGAAAGCGGCATTACTAAAGGCCATCGCGAGGAGAATTGTTTATTCCAGCAGAGTGGCGATTCAAGGTCAAACATCTGTACACGCGAAATAACTTGCGTAAGTTCATCGCGAGGAGAATTGTTTATTCCAGCAGAGAAGCGATTCAAGGTCAAACATCTGTACACGCGAAATACCTTGCGTAAGTTAATAAATAAACAACATAAAGCGGGCAGTAAGGACTGAAGATCTAGGTTACACGTGCAGATTGTACTAAGTGTGATTGTCCTACATGTTTCTTGTTTCAAATATATGGTCAAGAGTAGTCGATATTGTGCGATGTAGGCTTCAGTATAATGTGTATAATGTAAGTCGCCGTTACCTACAATTTCTGCAAGTAGATTGCGCAATGTGGATACCATCACTAAAGATCAGATATCTGGATCGTGAAAAAGAATTTTGTATTAGAGTAGGAGATCTCAGCTTCGCTGCTTCGACTTTAACTTGTGAAACCTACTCGTTGCTTTAGCAACGAGCTCGTTTCTAGTTATTATTATTATTCTTCATCCGTTTTTTTTTTTTTGTGACGGCTCAGAAATCACTCATTATTAAAGATATTACTATTCTGTTTTCAGTGTTCGATTCGAAATAAAATTTTCAAGATTTGATTTTTTTAATTTTCTAAATTACCGCTTATAAGCGCGCAGCGCCACCTACGACGCCAAAATTTTGAATCGCTATATCTTCCTTATTATTTGTCCGATTGGAATGAAATTTTCAGCATTCGATTCAGAAAAGGAGATGCAAGATTTTATGTCACTGCGTCAATTTCGTAGCTCTACCCCGAAAAAGTTGACCTTGACCCGATTGTTTTCATTTCAAAAAAAATATTTCAATCTTAGATTTTAGACAGTAGGATGAAAGATTTTAATGGTCTGATTTGGAATATGAAAAATTTTTGAAATCGGACCATAAATAAAGTCACAATGAGCGTGGGAAAATTCGCTATGACGTCATCAAAGCTAATTAAATATTCATACGTTAATATCTCTCTTATTAAATGAGATATCGGCATGAAATTTTATATCTAAACATGTTTCCACATTCTTAATCTACCTCTAGAATGAAAATGGCATGCTGCCAATATTTTTGAAATTATTGAAAATTTTCGAATCAAATCTTTGGCAAGGTCTAGCGACTTTATTTGCAGTCGGATTTTGATCGGGTTTCTTCCATTCGATAGAGCGTTCAAATACCTACCAGTAGAGTGTTCTCAGATTTTCGCTAACTCTTACGGTTCTCGAGTTATTTGCGTTTGAACACGACAACCCCCTTTAAAGTGATGTTTGTGACGTCATCAACACTCATTAATTATTCATGAAATGTTTTCGCCTATAGCTCGCTTATTGAGGAAGATAGAGGTGTGAAATTTGGTAGCATGATAGAGATTGAGAATATCTACCGACTGACAAGAGGAATTTGGCATGGAGCCAAATTCCTGAAAATGACGTCATACTTTGTAAATGACGTCATATCTCCCTTATTTTTCATCGGATCGAGGCGGGGACGGTTGGAATCGATTCTGCGTGAAAAAGTAAAATGGTAAATACCAGCAACAGAATTTCGATATCTCTTACCGTTTTCGAGATATTTGCGGTCAAAGTTCAGTGTTTGGCCTTTCCTGAAAATACAATTTAAAACTTCAGGTACCTGTGTCTCGCTTATTGATAAAGCTAGAGGTATGAAATTTGGTAGCATAAAAGAGAATGCAAATATCTACCGACTGACAAAAGGGAATTGGCAAGGTGCCAAATTCCTGAAAATGACGTCATACTTTTCTAAATGACGTCATAACTCCCTTATTTTTCATGGTATCGAATCGGGGATTGTTGCAATCGATTCTGCGTGAAAAAGTAGTTAAAGGCAAAAGGTCTGGTCTCAGATTTTCGATATCTCTTACCGTTTTCGAGATATTTGCGGTCAAAGTTCAGTGTTTGGCCTTTCCTGAAAATACAATTTAAAACTTCAGGTACCTGTGTCTCGCTTATTGATAAAGCTAGAGGTATGAAATTTGGTAGCATAAAAGAGAATGCAAATATCTACCGACTGACAAAAGGGAATTGGCATGGTACCAAATTCCTGAAAATGACGTCATACTTTGTAAATGACGTCATAACTCCATTAATTTTCATCTTATCGAATCGGGGATTGTTGCAATCGATTCTGCGCGAAAATTTATATGCATAACATTGCCATCAAATTTTCGCTAACTCTTACCGTTTTCGAGTTATTTAGGTTTAAACACGACAACCCCCTTTAAAGTGATGCTTTCAACGTCACATAAAGTTCATTAATGTTTAATGAAATGGTTTCAGCTAAAGCTCGCTTATTAAAGAAGGTAGAGATGTGAAAATTGGTAGCATGATAGGGAATGAGGGTATCTACCGACTCTTTACTTTGAAATTTCATCTTTCGGCTATTCATTCTCACAGACACATACTCTCGTTTAATGAAAAAATTTTTCGAAATATACGACGTTTTAAGAGAATTACGTAAGATTTAATATTTTTCGATTTTCGCGTATGTAGCTTTTAGTTTTAATGGTAGATCTCTCAAATTTTCACTGTTATGTTCTCTAGGTTCATATCTTTAGAACTTTCATCGGCCGATATTATCTATCTCTTTTAGTTTGGCCTCTATTTCAATTTAAAGTTTTTTAAAAATTACGTAATGTTCAAAACTGTCTTATTTTTAGTCTTTTAGTTTCCAAAACATTACGAAACGATTTTCCGTAACGATTTTACTATGAAACATGTTTCCCGGTATTTGAAAGTGAGCAATTTAAAGATTTTTTTATAAAAATATCTTACTTGCGTAACTTTCAAGTATTTTTTATTCGTCGTATGAACAAATTATAAAAACAAGAGTTTGAGAAAGCATTTTGATTTCGACGACAACCCCCCTTTAAAGCGATGTTTGTCACGTGACTTAAGCTCATTAATTATTCATGAAATGGTTTCCCCTATAGCTCGCTTATTGAGGAAGCTAAAGGTGTGAAATTTTGTAGCATGATAGGGAATAAGAATATCTACCAACTGACAAAAGGAATTTGGCATGAGCAATCGGAATATAAATAATGTCACTAACTGTTTTGATAAGCGGACAAGACAAAGAGCGACAACTCTTGATTCTTTCTACTCGCGGCTGTATGGCCAGCTGATATGTTATACCACCTGGTGTAATAGCTCTGCGAGAAATCGCGATCCACGGAATTGTTAATTCTAACAGGAGTTATCTAAGGCGAAGTATGTGGAGTAGTTAGGGTTTTGCCATCATATACAGGGCTTACTCGGATTTAACAACAGACACGATACACTCGCAGTATTCAATGTTTAAAGTGTGATGAGAAAAATACATAAATTATTCCCCCGTTTTGAAAACAATGGTTAACAAATATAAATCATTTAAGCGGTCATTGAATAACGTAGATATATAGGCTGATGTAATGTTTGAGAGGGTTGGGGAGTTGAAGATTATTATTATTCCTCTTACCTATGTCAGCACCTGAACGAGATTCGGTCTTTGTATTAGAGAACAGAATTTTCTAATTTCCCGTTCCAAAAAATTCTAACAACAAGTACGATATGACAATAGATGATGATAGATTCGCGGGGAACCTGCGCAGCGCCAAGACCCCACTGGGAACCTGTGCGGCTCCGAATCCCTCGTCTTTTGGTAAATACTCACGACCCCAGCTACATTTACGCAAGTCCCCATGATATGTTATTCTGCGGGGCTCCCAACCCCTCGTGTCTTTGTAAATACTCACGATCCCAGCTAGATTTGCTCTAGTCTCCATGATATGTTTTCGTTGATAATTATTCCATATCCATTGCTCTTTCCTAATACTTTTAATACCGCGAAACCGTAGAGGTTAAAAGGAATCAAGATTTGCTCATATACTTCTGTTGTTATTATTAATATATTTTTGTTTCATTTCATTCAATACAGAATATCTTTAGAGATTTTGAGCAATATTCCTCTTACTCCCTTTAAATTCAACCCCTCTCTATTTCATGCGTGACAATTACTGAAATAAAATAGAGAAACTTAGCAAGTCTAAAAGAATACAGTGACAAAAAGCGAAATATCAGACTAGGCTTTCTAAAATAGTCTACCTTTCAAACAAACTGAAAGTTGGGCAAGTCAAGCCTCTTGCATAATTTAATCTATACCCCTTCCGAGCTCTCACATATGCCGTCAGAGGAAGAATAGGTTAGTTGTATATTATTCTAGATTGCATATATAATTATACAGAATCCTGCTTTTGTTTTGTTGCAAAATTTTTATGATTTAAACGTTTAGAATATTTTTCCTTTGAGAAGGGGACGCTTTATCCTCCGCCTCCCTGATACCCGTGTCAAGACGCTGTCCTTGATCCGCTTGGAACCTGCACAGCTTCCAGATCCCTCGTGGTTCGAAACATACTCATGTTTCTACCCCGCCTTGCCCAAGTTTCCATGCCGTTAGTAATTATTGCTTATTCTTTGTTCCTTTTTATTTATATTTAAATTGAGAAAATATAGATTGAGGGAAAAAAACTCTAAAAAATAAATAAAGCGGAATTTCAATACAGGACATAATGAACAAGTACACTCTTAATATAGAACCTTGCCAAAGCCTACACTTTTGTACCCGTCACAACTTACCACTTTAAGGGCACTCCGTCATCCGATGGAAACGTTTCAAACCATCTCCACCCCTCCCCGCCCACAAGCGCATCCGCACACACATCCCTATTATTACTTATTTTTACTCCTGATCTGCGTTGGTTTCGACCCTAAACGTAAACTTCAGCGGTTTTGATACTGACTCCTTTCTGTTTTTTCTCTCTTAATATTTAGCTTTAAAGCTCTTTGCTTCCAGTATTAAATTCAAGTTCCGCTACAAAACTCTTGTTTAATCTCACTGCTTTAACTTTAGCTTGTGAAACCTTCTCGTTGCTTTAGCAACGAGCTCGTCTCTAGTTATTATTATTATTATTCTTCATCCGTTTTTTTTTTTTTGTGACCGCTCAGAAATCACTCATTATTAAAGATATTACTATTCTGTTTTCAGTGTTCGATTCGAAATTAAATTTTCAAGATTTGATTTTTTTAATTTTCTAAATTACCGCTTATAAGCGCGCAGCGCCACCTACGACGCCAAAATTTTGAATCGCTATATCTTCCTTATTATTTGTCCGATTGGAATGAAATTTTCAGCATTCGATTCAGAAAAGGAGATGCAAGATTTTATGTCACTGCGTCAATTTCGTAGCTCTACCCCGAAAAAGTTGACCTTGACCCGATTGTTTTCATTTCAAAAAAAATATTTCAATCTTAGATTTTAGACAGTAGGATGAAAGATTTTAATGGTCTGATTTGGAATATGAAAAATTTTTGAAATCGGACCATAAATAAAGTCACAATGAGCGTGGGAAAATTCGCTATGACGTCATCAAAGCTAATTAAATATTCATACGTTAATATCTCTCTTATTAAATGAGATATCGGCATGAAATTTTATATCTAAACATGTTTCCACATTCTTAATCTACCTCTAGAATGAAAATGGCATGCTGCCAATATTTTTGAAATTATTGAAAATTTTCGAATCAAATCTTTGGCAAGGTCTAGCGACTTTATTTGCAGTCGGATTTTGATCGGGTTTCTTCCATTCGATAGAGCGTTCAAATACCTACCAGTAAAGTGTTCTCAGATTTTCGCTAACTCTTACGGTTCTCGAGTTATTTGCGTTTGAACACGACAACCCCCTTTAAAGTGATGTTTGTGACGTCATCAACACTCATTAATTATTCATGAAATGTTTTCGCCTATAGCTCGCTTATTGAGGAAGATAGAGGTGTGAAATTTGGTAGCATGATAGAGATTGAGAATATCTACCGACTGACAAGAGGAATTTGGCATGGAGCCAAATTCCTGAAAATGACGTCATACTTTGTAAATGACGTCATATCTCCCTTATTTTTCATCGGATCGAGGCGGGGACGGTTGGAATCGATTCTGCGTGAAAAAGTAAAATGGTAAATACCAGCAACAGAATTTCGATATCTCTTACCGTTTTCGAGATATTTGCGGTCAAAGTTCAGTGTTTGGCCTTTCCTGAAAATACAATTTAAAACTTCAGGTACCTGTGTCTCGCTTATTGATAAAGCTAGAGGTATGAAATTTGGTAGCATAAAAAAGAATGCAAATATCTACCGACTGACAAAAGGGAATTGGCAAGGTGCCAAATTCCTGAAAATGACGTCATACTTTTCTAAATGACGTCATAACTCCCTTATTTTTCATCGTATCGAATCGGGGATTGTTGCAATCGATTCTGCGTGAAAAAGTAGTTAAAGGAGAAAGGTCTGGTCTCAGATTTTCGATATCTCTTACCGTTTTCGAGATATTTGCGGTCAAAGTTCAGTGTTTGGCCTTTCCTGAAAATACAATTTAAAACTTCAGGTACCTGTGTCTCGCTTATTGATAAAGCTAGAGGTATGAAATTTGGTAGCATAAAAAAGAATGCAAATATCTACCGACTGACAAAAGGGAATTGGCAAGGTGCCAAATTCCTGAAAATGACGTCATACTTTTCTAAATGACGTCATAACTCCCTTATTTTTCATCGTATCGAATCGGGGATTGTTGCAATCGATTCTGCGTGAAAAAGTAGTTAAAGGAGAAAGGTCTGGTCTCAGATTTTCGATATCTCTTACCGTTTTCGAGATATTTGCGGTCAAAGTTCAGTGTTTGGCCTTTCCTGAAAATACAATTTAAAACTTCAGGTACCTGTGTCTCGCTTATTGATAAAGCTAGAGGTATGAAATTTGATAGCATAAAAGAAAATGCAAATATCTACCGACTGACAAAAGGGAATTGGCATGGTACCAAATTCCTGAAAATGACGTCATACTTTGTAAATGACGTCATAACTCCATTAATTTTCATCTTATCGAATCGGGGATTGTTGCAATCGATTCTGCGCGAAAATTTATATGCATAACATTGCCATCAAATTTTCGCTAACTCTTACCGTTTTCGAGTTATTTAGGTTTAAACACGACAACCCCCTTTAAAGTGATGCTTTCAACGTCACATAAAGCTCATTAATGTTTAATGAAATGGTTTCAGCTAAAGCTCGCTTATTAAAGAAGGTAGAGATGTGAAAATTGGTAGCATGATAGGGAATGACGGTATCTACCGACTCTTTACTTTGAAATTTCATCTTTCGGCTATTCATTCTCACAGACACATACTCCCGTTTAATGAAAAAATTTTTCGAAATATACGACGTTTTAAGAGAATTACGTAAGATTTAATATTTTTCGATTTTCGCGTATGTAGCTTTTAGTTTTAATGGTAGATCTCTCAAATTTTCACTGTTATGTTCTCTAGGTTCATATCTTTAGAACTTTCATCGGCCGATATTATCTATCTCTTTTAGTTTGGCCTCTATTTCAATTTAAAGTTTTTTAAAAAATTACGTAATGTTCAAAACTGTCTTATTTTTAGTCTTTTAGTTTCCAAAACATTACGAAACGATTTTCCGTAACGATTTTACTATGAAACATGTTTCCCGGTATTTGAAAGTGAGCAATTTAAAGATTTTTTTATAAAAATATCTTACTTGCGTAACTTTCAAGTATTTTTTATTCGTCGTATGAACAAATTATAAAAACAAGAGTTTGAGAAAGCATTTTGATTTCGATTTCTTAAACAAAAATCAAATTTTGGGCACTCTACTGATGAACAACGCAATAAACATATCTTCAGAAGCGCGGTCAATTTGCCTTGCTTAATACCTTGCACGACACCGCTGTGATATAGGACTTCTTCCATGGACAAGGCGCAGTAACTCGCGATTAATTCAATCGCGATTTAAAGTGCTTTCTATAAAATAGAGTTTGAGAAAGTATTATGCATTCGAATTCTTAAACAAAAAAAAACCCCAAAAAACCCCCCCCCCCCCCCCAAAAAAAAAAACAAAAAAAAAAAAAAAAAAAAAAAAAAAGAAAAAAAAAGCAAATTTACATTCTACGAGCTACTGCTGAACAAGGCTATAAAGAAATCTTCTCCGAGCGTCGGCATTACACATTAGAGAAGCGCGGTGAATTTGCCTTGCTTAATACCTCGCACTGCGCCGCTGTTATACAGGACTTCAAACGTGTGTGAATTAATCGCCAGTTACAGTGCTTTACCTGTGGAATACGAGACATTGTCAAGTCTTTCTTTTGTATATTGGGGAAAGCGGCAGTACTAAAGGCCATCGCGAGGAGAATTGTTTATTCCAGCAGAGTGGCGATTCAAGGTCAAACATCTGTACACGCGAAATAACTTGCGTAAGTTCATCGCGAGGAGAATTGTTTATTCCAGCAGAGAAGCGATTCAAGGTCAAACATCTGTACACGCGAAATACCTTGCGTAAGTTAATAAATAAACAACATAAAGCGGGCAGTAAGGACTGAAGATCTAGGTTACACGTGCAGATTGTACTAAGTGTGATTGTCCTACATGTTTCTTGTTTCAAATATATGGTCAAGAGTAGTCGATATTGTGCGATGTAGGCTTCAGTATAATGTGTATAATGTAAGTCGCCGTTACCTACAATTTCTGCAAGTAGATTGCGCAATGTGGATACCATCACTAAAGATCAGATATCTGGATCGTAAAAAAGAATTTTGTATTAGAGTAGGAGATCTCAGCTTCGCTGCTTCGACTTTAACTTGTGAAACCTACTCGTTGCTTTAGCAACGAGCTCGTTTCTAGTTATTATTATTATTCTTCATCCGTTTTTTTTTATGTGACGGCTCAGAAATCACTCATTATTAAAGATATTACTATTCTGTTTTCAGTGTTCGATTCGAAATTAAATTTTCAAGATTTGATTTTTTTAATTTTCTAAATTACCGCTTATAAGCGCGCAGCGCCACCTACGACACCAAAATTTTGAATCGCTATATCTTCCTTATTATTTGTCCGATTGGAATGAAATTTTCAGCATTCGATTCAGAAAAGGAGATGCAAGATTTTATGTCACTGCGTCAATTTCGTAGCTCTACCCCGAAAAAGTTGACCTTGACCCGATTGTTTTCATTTCAAAAAAAATATTTCAATCTTAGATTTTAGACAGTAGGATGAAAGATTTTAATGGTCTGATTTGGAATATGAAAAATTTTTGAAATCGGACCATAAATAAAGTCACAATGAGCGTGGGAAAATTCGCTATGACGTCATCAAAGCTAATTAAATATTCATACGTTAATATCTCTCTTATTAAATGAGATATCGGCATGAAATTTTATATCTAAACATGTTTCCACATTCTTAATCTACCTCTAGAATGAAAATGGCATGCTGCCAATATTTTTGAAATTATTGAAAATTTTCGAATCAAATCTTTGGCAAGGTCTAGCGACTTTATTTGCAGTCGGATTTTGATCGGGTTTCTTCCATTCGATAGAGCGTTCAAATACCTACCAGTATAGTGTTCTCAGATTTTCGCTAACTCTTACGGTTCTCGAGTTATTTGCGTTTGAACACGACAACCCCCTTTAAAGTGATGTTTGTGACGTCATCAACACTCATTAATTATTCATGAAATGTTTTCGCCTATAGCTCGCTTATTGAGGAAGATAGAGGTGTGAAATTTGGTAGCATGATAGAGATTGAGAATATCTACCGACTGACAAGAGGAATTTGGCATGGAGCCAAATTCCTGAAAATGACGTCATACTTTGTAAATGACGTCATATCTCCCTTATTTTTCATCGGATCGAGGCGGGGACGGTTGGAATCGATTCTGCGTGAAAAAGTAAAATGGTAAATACCAGCAACAGAATTTCGATATCTCTTACCGTTTTCGAGATATTTGCGGTCAAAGTTCAGTGTTTGGCCTTTCCTGAAAATACAATTTAAAACTTCAGGTACCTGTGTCTCGCTTATTGATAAAGCTAGAGGTATGAAATTTGGTAGCATAAAAGAGAATGCAAATATCTACCGACTGACAAAAGGGAATTGGCATGGTACCAAATTCCTGAAAATGACGTCATACTTTGTAAATGACGTCATATCTCCCTTATTTTTCATCGGATCGAAGCGGGGACGGTTGGAATCGATTCTGCGTGAAAAAGTAAAATGGTAAGTACTCGCAACAGAATTTCGATATCTCTTACCGTTTTCGAGATATTTGCGGTCAAAGTTCAGTGTTTGGCCTTTCCTGAAAATACAATTTAAAACTTCAGGTACCTGTGTCTCGCTTATTGATAAAGCTAGAGGTATGAAATTTGGTAGCATAAAAGAGAATGCAAATATCTACCGACTGACAAAAGGGAATTGGCATGGTACCAAATTCCTGAAAATGACGTCATACTTTGTAAATGACGTCATAACTCCATTAATTTTCATCTTATCGAATCGGGGATTGTTGCAATCGATTCTGCGCGAAAATTTATATGCATAACATTGCCATCAAATTTTCGCTAACTCTTACCGTTTTCGAGTTATTTAGGTTTAAACACGACAACCCCCTTTAAAGTGATGCTTTCAACGTCACATAAAGTTCATTAATGTTTAATGAAATGGTTTCAGCTAAAGCTCGCTTATTAAAGAAGGTAGAGATGTGAAAATTGGTAGCATGATAGGGAATGAGGGTATCTACCGACTCTTTACTTTGAAATTTCATCTTTCGGCTATTCATTCTCACAGACACATACTCCCGTTTAATGAAAAAATTTTTCGAAATATACGACGTTTTAAGAGAATTACGTAAGATTTAATATTTTTCGATTTTCGCGTATGTAGCTTTTAGTTTTAATGGTAGATCTCTCAAATTTTCACTGTTATGTTCTCTAGGTTCATATCTTTAGAACTTTCATCGGCCGATATTATCTATCTCTTTTAGTTTGGCCTCTATTTCAATTTAAAGTTTTTTAAAAATTACGTAATGTTCAAAACTGTCTTATTTTTAGTCTTTTAGTTTCCAAAACATTACGAAACGATTTTCCGTAACGATTTTACTATGAAACATGTTTCCCGGTATTTGAAAGTGAGCAATTTAAAGATTTTTTTATAAAAATATCTTACTTGCGTAACTTTCAAGTATTTTTTATTCGTCGTATGAACAAATTATAAAAACAAGAGTTTGAGAAAGCATTTTGATTTCGATTTCTTAAACAAAAATCAAATTTTGGGCACTCTACTGATGAACAACGCAATAAACATATCTTCAGAAGCGCGGTCAACTTGCCTTGCTATACCTTGCACGACACCGCTGTGATATAGGACTTCTTCCATGGACAAGGCGCAGTAACTCGCGATTAATTCAATCGCGATTTAAAGTGCTTTCTATAAAATAGAGTTTGAGAAAGTATTATGAATTCGAATTCTTAAACAAAAAAAACCCAAAAAATATAAAATCCACCCCCCCCCCCCCCCCAAAAAAAAACAAAAAAAAAAACAAAAAAAGCAAATTTACATTCTACGAGCTACTGCTGAACAAGGCTATAAAGAAATCTTCTCCGAGCGTCGGCATTACACATTAGAGAAGCGCGGTGAATTTGCCTTGCTTAATACCTCGCACTGCGCCGCTGTTATACAGGACTTCAAACGTGTGTGAATTAATCGCCAGTTACAGTGCTTTACCTGTGGAATACGAGACATTGTCAAGTCTTTCTTTTGTATATTGGGGAAAGCGGCAGTACTAAAGGCCATCGCGAGGAGAATTGTTTATTCCAGCAGAGTGGCGATTCAAGGTCAAACATCTGTACACGCGAAATAACTTGCGTAAGTTCATCGCGAGGAGAATTGTTTATTCCAGCAGAGAAGCGATTCAAGGTCAAACATCTGTACACGCGAAATACCTTGCGTAAGTTAATAAATAAACAACATAAAGCGGGCAGTAAGGACTGAAGATCTAGGTTACACGTGCAGATTGTACTAAGTGTGATTGTCCTACATGTTTCTTGTTTCAAATATATGGTCAAGAGTAGTCGATATTGTGCGATGTAGGCTTCAGTATAATGTGTATAATGTAAGTCGCCGTTACCTACAATTTCTCCAAGTAGATTGCGCAATGTGGATACCATCACTAAAGATCAGATATCTGGATCGTGAAAAAGAATTTTGTATTAGAGTAGGAGATCTCAGCTTCGCTGCTTCGACTTTAACTTGTGAAACCTACTCGTTGCTTTAGCAACGAGCTCGTTTCTAGTTATTATTATTATTATTATTATTATTATTATTGTTATTATCATCATCATCATCATCATTATTATTATTATTATTATTATTATTATTATTATTATTATTATTATTATTATTATTATTATTATTATTATTTTAGTAGCAGCATCAGCAGCAGTAGTAGTAGCAGCAGCAGCAGACGTAATAGTAACAGTAGTTGCTGTCGTCGTCGTCTCAGTAGTAGTAGTAGTAGCGGTAGTAATAGTAGTAGTAGTAGTGGTTGTTGTTGCTGTTGTTGTTTCATTCATTTTACTGTACTACCAAAACAAAGTAAGGGGAGAGAAATCTGAAGACATCTGACAAAGCTGTCTAACAAAAAAAAAAAAAAAATCACCAAGGCCATGCACACAAAAATGACAACAGTAGAAAATACATTGAGAAACGACATTACAAAAATAATCGATTGTGCTGCAATTACGATACCGACTTCAGACGGTCAATTGAAGTAACAAAAGTCATACAATTGTGTGGTTAACAAGTTTACGGACGCCCACCTTCCCACTCACCGCAAAAGCAACACAATTAAAGAACACACATTTAAGAATTTATATAAAAATTCCCCCATATAGAGAACAAGGAGTTTCATTTCATAAAAATTCTTCATTATAAGACTTGAATTTCAGATTGCCCTGCGTTTAGATTGAACTCATCCGTGTATGTTCGACCATGGAACTGCACATACAATACACCAATTATCAACAAAACATGCATTGATAATCTTCTACCTCGAAAAAGAATCTTATCTGATGAACTATACAAATGTAAGTTTTTACTACCAGGAATGTATAATTCAAAGATATATTTGTAATGGCCAAATGTATCCTTGCAATATCTAGAAGATTTTTATGCCTATCAATACACATAAAAGAAATGCAGAGCATATCTACTACATTGACAATTGTAGGATTTATTGGTTGATGTCTATTTCAATATTTATTTATATATCTGTTTTGAATGAAGCATTCAGAATCCAATGAAATCCGAAATTACCTGTGCAATATCTCAGTGGCACTCACACCAACATTCACTGTTTTGGGTTGAATATTAATTGACTGGCAATATGAATGCGCAAATATTACAAGCAATAGGTTATAGGACGTAAATGATAGACATTTCTAACAATCATTGTGTTTTACACTCCCGAAAAAAAAGGGGGGGGGGGCGTTAAAAATGAGATACTTTCTGGTTTGCTGACTATTTCTCCTGTTTTGCTTGATAGTATGTAATTCGGTTTCACGAGTCTTGAAGTAATGGTCGTTACGGATGAAACGTAATAATCAAATCGAAGGTTATGGGAAAATAGATTAGGTGAAAGATCCTCTACTGATTAGGCTACAGGCTGATATATTGAAACAAGAATGCCCAGTAGATGGCATTTCAAAACATTATAGTCATCTTTCGAAAACTGAGTTTCGATGAATTTACCGATTAAAAACAAGTCGGTGTTAATTTCTTCAAACAAGTTCAAAAATGTCAAATTCTGGACAACAGATGTTTATTTCTTTAAATGATAAGGCCATCGATTAATAGGCTTTAATACTGCCAGAAAAATGAGACTCACCGTGCAACTGTAATATGAATGATTCTTGATGATCATTTTCTGGAGAAAATAATCATACGTTGACCGTTTTATCAAACTTCAAGCACTGCGAGTATAAATAGTTCAGGAAGAACGCCGACAAGGATATCCTCAAAGTATATAAATGTTTGGATTTGAAGTAGGCAGCGGGGCGTAGTTTCAGCAAATAATGTATCCCAAAAATTACCTTATAAGTGACTTCGCAGGATAATGTAAATTTGTTTGATCTCCCGTAATCTTCAATTGAACATGTAAACAAGGCATAATGTAGGCGTCTTCTCTGCAACTTGGCACAGCACATTGCCCGGTTTTTTGTTTGGTTTGTTTTTTTTTTTTTTTTTTTGTTTGTTTGTTTTGTTTTGTTTTGTTTGGGTTTTTTTTTTTTTCGTACTTTGCAAATTATTAATAATTGAAAACACTAACAACAGCTTAATTCCATCAGATGTTTCAGCTACTGGATAATAAACCTATCTTGTATCCCTTTCGAATAATCTGATGAATATGCTTCATAAGCTGACTCATCATAAGTTCATATTACGTATGCAAATGTTGGGGTTTTTTTCAATATTAAGAATGAACTATTTTAATGTAATCAATCTTGACATATGTATGTCTTGATATTTAAAGATCCAGTTTGTTTCCTTGGACAGAAACTGCGGAAGATTTCTACGTGAGTAAATTTTAAAAGGATAAGAGCTAAATAGATTAATTTATGTCGTATATTTATTGCTTTTATTGGAATATAATGTTCATCAATGATGGAATCATACTTTAAGTATAAATTGACTTGTTGCAGTAAAGATTCATCATCAAAAACACAATTCGACCTTTTCTCTAGTGAGAATATCCAAATAACCACATCAATCAACAGTCCCAATACTTCAATCAGTAAGTATTTTAACACTACACAAAGTCCAAACTAAACACAGGACAAACAATAATGGTTTTGTTCTTTCTTAGATATTGAAACTATCTTAATTCATGATCAAAACCCTAAATGACTAGATATTAAAAGTTTCTGAAGAAATACCCCCACCCCTTTCTGGCGATCATTACAATTAATTTCTGTACATCAATTTATATAGAGGTATCCAGAATTAAGAATGCAGTGTATATGTTATTCTATTAATATGTTTCACTTCAGTTTAAAACAATATTTTTAATTTCAGGTTCCAAGACTGAAATATTCAATGCAACCACCATTTCAATTGTATCAGCTATTGGTAAAATGTTTCCATTAATGCACAAATACATACAATTACTACATTCGATATCAAGTTCAACATCTCTTGTGATATTTAATATGTCAACATGCGCTAGAAAAGTGGATACTGCAAATATTAAAGGCATCCGTAATAATGATTTTCGTTGAGATTGTGTAACGAAATATTAAAGTGCATATATCTCTATGCGTGATAGGTGATAGGTGTTGATTCCACCTCACTACTTCGATTGAATTTTCTTATAAGAGTTGATCAAGTAAAAACAAATTTCCGATTTCATTATACATTTAATAATCAGTCACGTAAATTATGGTCCTTTTTGTTCTTGTCTTGAGAACTAAATACCATTGTTCAAGTTGAAATGTGTGGCAGCGATTTTTAGACTGCATCTCTTAAAGTTGAAGGATTTTCTCTAGTCAATGTATGATCCATTGATACCTCATGCTCTAAAGACAACAAGGCATTTTCAGTTACAATTTGCAAGATACATAATACTTTATTTGTAGTTGCCTTTCTAGTCATCGCCTTAACAATGAATATTATCGTCTTCTGGTTTATAAATCGGAAAACAGGGTTAGTATACATTTTACTGTGTACAAAAAAAAAATATCCAAGAATGTACTTTACCTTGCCTAGTGTTGTATTTTTATTTTTATTTTATCTTACTTGTTAGATATGACGTGTATTTATCTGTCATTATTCGTGAACGAAATTGGCGGATACACAAATTATTTTTTGTTTGTTTCTTTTCTTTCTTTCTTCATTTTCTTGTTTTGCTTTGGTTTGTTTTGTTTTGTTTTGTTTTTGTTTTTGTTTTTTTATTCATTTATTTATCTATTCAGATGAATGAAAGGCATATTGTATCTTGAAGTGGATAAATCACAATATTTATTAATAAAAAATAAAATATAAAGGAAAATATCCTAACAAGCCAAAATGACAATGTTCACTTTTTCTGGACACATGGACTTGCACGATGTTACTGGTGAAAAACTACTTCAGTTAATCTATTTCTCACGTTTAAGGAGAATGCGCCTACCTGATACTTGGCAATGAAGGATTTTTATATGATAATGTATACCATTTATGGTTTATGAAAATGATTTTTTTTTTCATAGAATTTAACCCTTATATGAACTGTTAACTGATAATAATTTCAAAACCTGTTCAGTTTTGATAATTTTGTTTTCTAGGCAGAGTATTTCCACCGATGAAATACAAAATGAAGAGAGGATATCTGACACAGAGGCAAATGAAGGGGTAGTACTGGGTGCAGATACGTATGAGCGCATGGATGAGCTAGCTATCCGGCCGATTAGATTGGAGGAAAATGAAAATATGAACCTGTATCACAAAGATGATACTCATAACCCATATGACCATTTGAATTCGAACAGAGTCATCAAGATTGAAGGTGGAAGTCATGCATGCAGTGCACTGTAAAAACTTACAGTGTACATTTTATAGTACATATACTGTTTTGCCGTAAACGCATTGTGTGTTTTGAATTGTTGTTAGCTATAGGCTTAATGACGGATAGAGAGTGTTATTATTCCACACCAGTCACTGAATGCAATCAATTAATATAATACGGAAAAATATCACAGATGTGTTTATTATATAACACCAAGTTGATCATTCAGGGACTCTTAAAAATTACTATACATGATTCCTCTGTACTCCAAACGATGTCGTTTTCATATTTAGAGAACGTTTAAATGTAGCTATTATCCTTTCTGATGGCATATGATTATTTCCGATTTATCAGACCGGCATAATAGCAAGCTCTTTAGTTCAATTTCCTTCTTCCTCAATTACACTTACTTAAATGAAAATGAGAGAGAGAGCAGGGAATGGGGTTCGGATAAAACTGTCTCTCTGTCAAGAGTCTAATTACAATAACACAAGTGTCTATTCTTTAGGTCCTAGTGTTGTTGTCTGCGGTAGAGGTATGAAGTACACATATCATGAGAGGACAATTAATCGGAATATTTTCCTTCCTGTGTTACTTAAAGATAATCACATACACAAGGAACAAGAGGCAAATGTGACCTATATGCTCATAACAAAAATCAAAACATTTTGTAGAAAGGTCAAAATGAACGAGATTCGATTTCAAAGTTAAACAAAAAATCTTTCGTCCCTCTTATGGTTCACGTAATAGTGCCGATAGATTTCGCAGTGTCTATTACCTTACTAAGCCTGGGTTCACCCCCGCCATGGGGTTACCGATCTTCTGTCATGTATTTGAAGAGCAGAATTAAAACCAAAATGGCTGATAAATTGAGCCAAAAAAATGCATTTTGTTTGTAACACGCGATCTCATTGGCTGTCCGATTTAAAACTGCAAGGATATTCATTATACTCCTGCCGTTTTTGATATGACGTTACGATACCCTGCAATTTCGGATTTGTGACGTCACGATACCCTACAGTTTTGCTTGGTTTAGAAAACCATAACTCTGTGCTTCTAGGTGTAATTGTTTTATTTTGGTCAAATGCATTAGAATGGGGTTACCATGCTTGTATTTTACAAAAACTGAGAGGGTATCGGCAAATATCCTGTCAGATATTTCGTGTCACAGCTCAACTAATGCTTCACTGTGAAACTCAATTTCTGGCAGGATATTCGTATATACCTTGTCAGTTTTTGTAAAACACTCGCATGGTAACCCGTGAGTATAAGTAGAGAGATATGCATGAGGGAGATACTCCTTAGTTTAAATGTAATTTGCGAAATTTCATGACTGAAAATTTTTAAGAATATATGTCACGTCAGTACAAAATATTCATAGAATTATAATGCCGATGAGTATTATTAGTCCACCAGCAGTGACATTAGCCTGATGGTTATAAAAATATTAGAGCAAACAAACTTTTATCAAATATTATTTTCAAAAATAAACATTTTTTCCTGCTTTAGATGTGTATTTGAATGCCTGTGTTAAATGTGAATTGTATATTTGTATATTTCTAATATGTAAACAAAATGACTTAATGTAGATTTTGATTTACATGAATCTTAAAAACTTAACTAGAAATAACATGAACATTGCCATTGACACTGTTCTTTCATATGAAAAAATATATATATGAGTAATAAAGAACGCTCAGTTTCCAGTAATGTTTGGCTACTTTGAGTATGTCTTGCTACTCCTTATCATTTCTTGTTACTAACGGTCTATGTAGTGGATACTATATTAGTTAAAATGACCATTACCTTCTCGAAATGCGCATATGGTGCACTAAAATATAAGGTATATATGTTCTATATTTATTATAACCACTAGGCTGGTGTCACTGCTTATGGACTGATAGTTCCCGAGGGCATCATAAGTCTAGTTTTCAGTGCTTTTGTACTGACCTGAAATATATACTTCAAATTTTCAGTCATCAAATTAAGTAAATCACTCTAAAACTAAGGAGTATCTCCATCATGCATAGCTCAGTCCTTAGATAGATTCTTTGGTTCACTTTTCGGTCATTTTGGTTTCAACACTGCTCTTCAAATATTTAATATTTATATATTTTGAGAATTCCAATCATTTACTTGATATGCTTGATGCTTGATATTTCCCATAATATCATTACTCATGACACAATGTTTCGCTTTGCACTGACTTTTCGGACAGAAAATATGAATAAATTTGTGATAAAACACTTAAGAATATACATGCGCATATGGTGCACAAAATTAAAAGGTATATATGATCTATATTTATATATTACCATTTATAAGGTTACGTTACTGACGTTAAAAATAAACATTTGAAAATCATTTTCAAGCAAGGTTGTTTTTCAGTGTACATTTTATCTTTATCATGTTTTGTGTGCATGTCCTTGGTAATTTTGTGTCATATAGCTTTTTCAGATATCTCCTGCTGTCTTTTTGATCTCGTTATCTTGTGACTACTTATAAATGTTTACAGCAAAGTCTAACTCCAGATATTCATTCAGTATTTACAATTGTACTTTCATGACTGCATTTTCCCGTCATTAACCTAAAGGAAGTGAAAAATGGAATAGGAAGCAACTTCAGTGGCGATTCACTTAACATTCTTTTGTAAAATGCCATGTACTAATATTCTTACGACATTGGTGTTCTTAATGCAAACGAGAGCTGGAGTCTATCAGAAACGATATTTAGAATTCTTATAGGATTTAAGGCAGGATGTTGATGGTACGCACCTATGTTAAGGTAACAGGTAACCCACAATAATGCTCCAGAAAACCCATCAAACGATAACATGACGTCATTGTGACGCAACTATGGCCCAATGTACTTTATGAAGCGGGATAAACTGCAACAATCAAGATGCCTAGAAAATGCTTTAGTGCAACATTTCACCACCTCTATTTGTTGTGTAATTTCACGTAAAGACTTTTCTACATCTGTTTGTAATGCGTTTTGCTGGGCCTAACATATAGATTTTAAAATATCAATAGAATTCCAATTTAATTACATAATTTTTATTAACTCACGCCATCCAGCAATTCCATCCTGGTATTTATATACAATTACAACACTTATGAATTGGGCACAGCTATGAATATTATTGATAGGCTTCCATTTATTGTTAACAACAAAATTTAATTACCAGACTTTGCAATCTACCCTTGCTTTTTTTAAATGTTTGTTGTAAACACTACAACTGCTATATATAGGAATCATGTAGTTGCAAACAACTAAGGATAAAAGTTCATTGTGAAAAAAGAATTAGTCTTCATAAACAATTTCCATTTTTACCATTGTGCAGATATAATCTTTACTAAATTTATTTTACGGTTTTCAGTGGACTGTATTGTCAATGACGTCGTGAAGTACCTTCACGTTACTGGGAAGACCATCCCTTAAAAATTGATAACTTATAGCTGTGTTCTCATTAACTCGCCTAGATGAGTACCAGAGTCACCAAAATGGGTTTGGGACTCACTAAAACTTTTCTTTTACATTTGTAATGAAGATGACTCCTAAATTCCTAGCCTGGCCTTGGTCTAATGAGAGCCCTGTTGCATCATATTTATTTTACAGTGACATCGATGCCTTCGTTTGTGTCCTACATCTGCGAAAATGCTCGAAAGAGTTTAGTACCGGATATAGAAGAAGAAGAAGAAGCAAAAGAAGATAATATAAAATATACTGTAAATATGTTACATGTTCACATTGGCAGTATTATTCCACTTATCTTAGTTATTTCCTGCACTGTTTGGTTTGTTAACGTACTATCTCCCTTTATATCGGATTTCTCTTTATATTCATGATACGGTATCACCTCTGGTACACAACATATTCTTTATTCCAACAGGCCTTTGCTTTGATTGAATAGAAATTTCCTACGCGCATCGCAAATTACAAATTCTTTAGATATACATGTAGACAAATGGCCGGCTTAAGTTAATACAATGTATAATGTTTTAGTGATTCTGACAAAACCCCCTATTGAATATAAATTTTGAGAACAGAAACCAAACTCACATTGTGAATGAAAATTACGCTGAAAATATTTTAACTGCATGTACTCCTGTCCTTCCATGTTTGCTTATATAGTGCACGTTTTATTTTGCTTGCTATGATAAAGAGTTCCATTAAGGGGAATAACACCTACAGAAAGTATAATATATTCGTAAGATTTTGAAAGAAGT
This sequence comes from Pteria penguin, assembly GCA_035048485.1. NCBI lineage: Eukaryota > Metazoa > Mollusca > Bivalvia > Pterioida > Pteriidae > Pteria > Pteria penguin. Next base: position 38,003,702 of record CM068584.1, read on the forward strand.
TGATACCCCCTTATTTTCTTAATTTTAAAAATCATGAATTGACGTCTTCATCTCCTTGAAAAATATTTCAGTAAACATGTGATTAGTATGCTGAGCAAATGATAGGCATAGTAATATTGAAAGCATTTTGTTTATGTAAATTCCTGCGAAAACGGATATCTATATATATGTATATATATATTTTTATATTTTGATATTCTCCATTTTACAACAAGTCATGTGTCTTTAGTCATGTACACCAGTTAATTTCTTATTTTACAAAAACGTCACATTTCTTCCCTTAGCAGTGTGGAGCTCGTAAAAAAGTACCCACGGAGGGTTTGATTTAAGGGTTATTATACCCTTTTTCCTGGTGCTGTGTGCTGTGGCGCTTTCTACGCAGCGTTTGTTCACATTCATGTATCTATACAGTGCTGAATAATATTTGTTTCGACTGTATATAAAGGCATTGATGGCGGGCATGAGTAGCTAAATAGCAGACACTCGAACTTCTTGGGCACTTGGTCTCACTTCTGAATTTCAGAGGTCCTTGAATGTCCATTGTGATACATAGTCGCTATTGCCATAGTCATGTGTTAGCAGTTACTTTTGTATCTTATATTACCTCTTGAGAATTGCTGTTTTCACCTAATTCATGTTTTGTGATGACAAGACACATTTTTTTTGCATTTCTGAATAGTTATGTTTCATTCATTGTACACCGAATATTCATAGAAAGTTTAATTGACATTGGTGACAAAGTGTGCCGAAGTGATGTTGAAAATTATCTGAAGAAGACATTGGAAAACTCAATGAAACAAGGACAAAAATTATCATCATATTATGTTAAATCTTAATATCAGTATACCACAATTCCCATAGCCACAAAATTCAAATCAAATAACATACTTAATTTCCAAAATATTATAAAACATAAAACACCTTCCAGTTCTTTAAACGCACATATACTTATTTTTCTGATGTATTTTAATCAAAACGATATACCTATAGTTGCATATGATAAAGCAACAATTCACAGTACGAGATATATCTTTTCTTACGTTTCTGGTTGCAATGCTGGATGTTGTTTTTCATCACGTACATGTACATCTATATTAAAATAAAAATGTAAACATACCTAAACCTGTACCTATATATATATGTTTATGTTTCTGAGCTGTTTCACTGTTCATTACTAATGCTATTCCTTACATACATAATTATATGTTGCATTAGGATATTTCGTATACTTTCACCTATATATCATACTTCGGGAAGTGATAGATTTTCTTAAATTTAGATCTCCAATAGCAGCATCTTATTGATGACTTATTTCCGTAAATAATATTTCATGTTTTTACATTAGCCGTGTGTGATTTCAAAATGTATATATCCTGATTTTGTCGACTGATTTAAAACGTGAAAATGTGTCCGACGTCAGAACCTAACAATAACGTTCTCAACTTAATTACCGCTTCTAATTGACTACACCTTTCGTTTATATTGAAAACAACGATGTCCTAAGAATATTAGTGCATGACTCGTTATGAAAATGCGGTCAATATATTAGATGCATGAATGCAGCTTATATCACGGTTGGAAGTAATGAATGATTAACAGGAGTAAGACATCGCATAACGTGAATTAGTCGTGAAAAGACACGATATCTGGCACTAAAATAAGAAATCGCTAAAGACTGTATGTCCGAATTGCAAAGCAATTTCCAAACAGGGTTAATGTCACATCGTCAAAAGTCATGGTATCAATTGAAAGCACTCGTCATAAGAAAGCCTACGTGTGAGGTATCAAGGCCCCATTCCTATTGGTTCAAAAGATTTAGCCCAAAATCAAAGTTTCTTAAAAGTAGGTTCAAGTCCAAGGTCAAGGTATGTAGATCAAAATGCAAGCATAATTTGAAAGCTCTAATCATAAGGAACTTATGTTTGTTGATACTTCTCTTAAATACTGAAAATTTGCTTCAACCAAAAAATTTAACCAAATTGTTGACGGACAGACAGACAGACGGACGGAGGAACGGACGTACGGACATCGCCAAATTTATAGACCGAAAACACTTTACAATTTATCCACTGATAGTTACTTTTGACTAGTTGACGCTCATTATTTTATGTTGGAGGCTACATGATTTAGTAATTTTCTCTTATGCTGCATATCTAGATGTCATCACGTATACGTAAATGGTTATAATTAACAATTTTCTTACCCTCGTGTTTGTATGTTGCATTAGGATAGTGAAGGTATTTCGCCTTTATTTCGTGCTTCTTCGTGTAAAACATTGTCTTAAAGTTAGATCTCTGGACGAACATCCTAAATTGAAGTGTCTGAAAGATAAAACATTTCATCGACTCCTTTGAAAGGTGAAAACGCATTAGATACGCAGGAACATTCACGTACTCCACGACATTATAGTCTCCAGAAAATCGCGTAACAAAATTTTGATTGAAGATTATTTATGCAAAAACGGTAAACTCTAAATGGTTTGACGTGCAGATTGTTTAACAAGTCTATTTTTTTTTTTACATATCTAAATTTAATCCCTGTCTGTTTGCGTTCACGTGACTGCTATACATAGCATATGTAGTATAAGCAACTAAAATTAAAAAATGCAAGGGTATATTGCCCAATTTGGTAATCAAATTTTGTTGTAAACAATAAATGGAAGCCTATCAATAATAATTATTAATGTGCCCAATTTATAAAACGCAAAATCGAGTATAAAAACAGATACGAAATTGCTGAATGTGGTAATTTTCCAAGAAATGCAGTCTGATTTGAAATTGAAATTCTATTGACATTTTAAAATTTAAATGTTAGGCTCAGCAAGACGAATTTAAAATAGATGTAGAACTGCCTTTACGTGACATTACACAACAAATAGATTTGGGGAAATGATTGCACTAAAGCATTTCTTTGGCATGTTGATTGTTGTAGTTTAGTCTGCTTCATAATGTACTGGGCCACAGTGACGTCATGCTACCTTTTAATGGGTTTATTACAACATTATATAATTGCGTATTTCCTTAACACAGCTGCGTCACACAACAATCAAATCATATTAACCTTTGCATATATAATGAGTGCATTTATTTGAGGCCACAAAGAAAACAGTCATAGAATTTCTCGAATTTAGATATATGTGTTACAATATTCTTTTTATCAGCTCTAACTGTCGCAACAGTCTACATACACGCGAAAGCATCTGACTGGGAAAAAGCTTAGAATGGAGCGTGATCAATCCAATTCTTTTGAGATTAAGTTTATGTCATCTCAGATTCATTTTGACATTATATAAGTTATCAAATACATTCTGAATGGTAGTGCTTCCCTCACTGGGAGCAATTTTTTATGCCCCCGGTCTGAACGATCTGCATTAATTTATAGGTAAGATCATTCGTCTGCCTCTTTGCCCATCTGCTTGTAAGTAATTTTGCCTGTCTGATCTACTATTTACAGAACATTATACTCGTGGGTATTTTGTTTAAAACTCAAACTTTTACATTGAAAATTTATTTCATGAGTCTAAAGTCTAAAGATGCTGATTAAAGACCATTTAATCTAAAACCTCAATTTAAGAATCGTGTATTTGTAAGTACATTATAAATGTGTTAAAGTGTTACAGTAGAGTATAATTCATGCCATTATTTAGGCATCATGTTAGCTCACCTGAGAAAGCAATGCAACACTGAATGATAGTGCTTCCCATCTAGGAATTTTTGTTTTTATTTCTTCTTAAAATGAAGATGAATTCAGCATTAGAATTGTGTATCTGCATGCCTGTTCGTCATTCTAGTAATCTGTCTGTATATTTCACTGTTAATCTAATATTACATATTCTATATTCAAAGTTCACTTAACGATACATTAACTAACCTTGTTTGGAATGCAAATTCAATTTTCAAACATAAAGTTCAATGACCTGAACACTATAAGCTTAACACAGCGCTCCATGATCTCTGATCGAAAAGAAAAATATTTTATGCCCCCTGATTGAAATATCAGAAGCAGAGTGTTTAATCATGTCTTTATATCTTTTGTTTGTATTAATATTATAATTTTATGTCATTATGGACATGCACAAAGCCAGTTTGGCCTAGTAGTATCGCGCTCGCCCCCTGATTGGGAGGCCGGGGTTCGAGTCTCGCTCTGGTCTTTCGGATGAGACAGTGAAAACCGAGGCCCCGTGTCGTGGTATACATAGACCGTTAAAGATCCCTGACTGCTTCGGGTGGGTCCGTTGCAAACGTCAAAATTTGTATGCCCTGCATCAGACAGATGTCGTCACCATATACGTGAAATATTCGTGGTATGACGTTAAACAAAAATCAATCAATCAATCAATTGACATGCATAATTTTCACCTTTCTTATAAATGTGTTTGCTGTTTATAAATTTATCAACAGAGCTATTAGTATAAACAAGAGGCTTTGGTAGACATATATCACTCTCCTATTAAAGGGGGAACCTTCTTGAGAATATGTTGTTTAGTACTTGATTAACCCATGGACAGATTTGTGTATAAAAAGGACACTTACAGGGGACATTGAATACTTCATCCTAACTAAGTGTCATCAGGTTCCCTCAGTGGTTCCGAAGAAGGTGAAAATGTATAATAGATTAAGGACAATGAACGTTGCTCAAAAATAATAGTTCACTTGATTGACGACTCAAGTGAAGGAGAATATATCTTTCACGACATAAAACAAAATCTGATAAAATTGTAAAATAGTTGCATCACAAACATTTACTTGAACATTGTGATTTCCTATCAGTAAAAATCTAAAGCAATGTGAATTTCTCACACTTTTGATTCTAGCCTTGGGTTTACTGGAAGAATATATATAACAACAATGACAGTGAAATCTACATGGCAGAAAGTCAAGAAACACACACATTGTACTCTTCTTTCAGAAGAGTTGACAGACTGGATAAGGTAAATGACTTCCAGCAAATAGTACAGAAAAATGCTTGCAAAATAGTTTAATGCTCCTAGTGAAAGATCAAAATGAAGATATATCATTAGATTAGCATCATGTGTGATGGCAATGATAAAGAATTGATAAAGAATTTGTGAAAAAGACTTTATTTAATACCAATCAACAAGCTGCTTATACAACGTAACAACACATTTGAGATTCGTATCTGAGATGAATATAGGAGCCGATTCACCAGATTTCCATGCAGGCCAAACATTATAGATTTGCAAAGGTTAACTACTACGTTCTAAACTTAACAAAGTATAAAAACTATACCGCAAAGAGAAACATGGAGATCGTTGTAGTGGATATTGCATTAACCATTAAAAAAACCAAACCACGAGTTCAGGTTGTTCCTGGAAAAGTTGAGCATTACTGGGATTTTATTACATCAAATAATATAATCAAAGACCTTACTATTGGAGACAATACTATACTTTTGTCAACTGGAGAAATTCTTCAGACCCATATTTGATTCGTAGTATCGCACCAGTAACAATCATCAGGCAGTATCGCCAGTTCCGTGAGGAGCAGACTTTTCAATTATTGGGTATGTCTTAAGATTGCCAAATAAAATAAAGATACATTCAGGAATAATTCTGTTCATCAGTCTGTCAAATGAAAGAGGAGTTAGTTGACATTGAATATGCCTCATGCATGTAATGTAAAAATAACCCAATAAAGTGTGTCAATGAACTAAGGATAGAAATTATGTTTTAATACATAGAAACATGGTGATTGAAAGACTGATGCAAATTTCAATAGTTAGGAAGACAAATATAAACCCATAGAGACGTAAATCAAAGCGAAGAACATGATGTATTTCAAAAATTTCATTTGATTGAAAATATACTTTATAATTATCAGTTTAAAGTGCTATTAGAATACTGGTGGCTTTTGCATTTTTGTAAAATACTAATTAAATTATTATTAATCTCATAAAATCTCCATTCCTTCTGCTTCACTATTTCCCCGAGATAGCATATGAATTTCTAGATTCTAATCATGAATGTATGAGCTTGTCATTTAATAGAAAAATACGTACTTTACAGTAACAAACAGATTGTACAAAATGCTGTCCGACTGCGGTTCATCAGTTCGTCAGAATTGATTGTATAGCAGAGGGAGAACAGACTTTCAGAGATCTTGAAGATATTGTCAATCAACTGGACTTGATGATTGTCATAATTTTCTTGATACGCAATTATTAATTTACAGTATGTAGAATTTTAATGTAAAGAAAATATAACATGTAATAGTTTTACCCAATGCTTATCCCTGCAAATTAGGTCCCGTTTATGTGTCCATATCAAAATGTTGGCATATAATGCTATACCATTGACGTCCCAAGACGAAAAGTATTGTTGCATATATATTCCAATGTCTGTGGATAATTACTTGCTTGATGCTTATTGTAAATTTTCATAACTGGAAAACACATTGGTTAAGGATGGTTTCTACAGATTATAAAGTTTAAGGTCTGACGCAATATTGTTTGTAGAATACGAAAATAACTGGTGTCACATGACTATGGCACTAACAACAATGTACCACAGTGGACATTCACGGACCCCTGTAATTCAGAGGTGAGACCAGGTGCCCGGGAGAAATGAACGTCTCCTGTTTGGTTAGCCACACCCGCCGTCAATGCCCTGACATACAGACGAAACAATATAATTCAGCACTGTATATATACAAGAATGTGAACAAATAATGTGTGGAAAGTGTCATAGCCACATAACACCAGGAAAAAAGGGTATAATAACACTTAAGTCAAACCCTCCGCGGGGAACTTTTTACGAGCTCCACACCGCAAAGGAAGTAAGTGTGACGTTCATGTAAAATACGAAATTATGTAAAATACGAAATCATTTCATCGTATTTTGAATAACTGACTGGACTGCAAAGTAAGCCCATTCTATGAATTGGCGAAGTCTGTCTGTCTGTACGTCCAGCGTCAAAATTTTGCATTTAGCTTGATTACTTGAATTACATTAGTGATACATATGTCAAACTTTGTGTGTAGACATTGAGGAGCTTATCTCAACTGATGTAAAATTTGGTGACATAGTGAACACAGACTGTTTTTGAGGCATTATAATTCGGTCATACCTTATCTAAATCTTTTTTGGTTTCCCTAAAATAGTCCAATTCAAATAACTCAACATCATATAATGTAACACAAGCAAAGTACTGTTTATAGTATTGTACATGCAACATAACTAATGCAAGAAAGTGAAATTGAGGAGTATGATAATATGTTATTGTCATGTGAAATTCATTTTCTTAACAATTCATCTCGTTTTCATGGTATCCGCAAAGTCAAGAAGGCTAATTATATTTCAAGTTTTAATATAACTGAATGAACACTATCACTAAAAATTTATAAAAATCCTTGAGGTGATGTGACCAGCTTTTTCAATATATATCCGATAATTGCATAGAATAATTTTTACATGTTAGTCGTCACGTCAAGTAGACATTGTATTCAGTCAATCAGGTAGTGGTCACTTTCATGCCTGTGGTTAATGTAGTGTCAAATACCTCGTTGCTGTGTGCTTGTGAAGTCGTATATTTAGGCTCAGTGTGTATCGTCCTGTGTGGATGCCAAGGCCGGGCTTGTGAACGTTGGGTGTATGTGTGAACTCCATGTCTATGTGAAGACGTCTGTCAGTGTCAGTTTCTTGTGTTGAATGTCGCTGTTTACGAAATATGCTGTGTGAAAAATGTATGACACGAGGGTGAACGTTTAGGCGTGTTTATGAGTTAAGTTAGATGGCGTTTATCTAAAATGTTCATGTTAAATACAATTAGTGCATATTACAGTTCATATTTATTACATTAATACACGAGGCAGATACCACACTGAGTAGGGGCGTGAAAAGGCGTCATCCTATATCTCAGAATGTATAGAACGGTTTAACGAGACAGAACTTAGTTAAATTACTAGATATGGCAAAAAATGGTTGGAGGGTTGTGCAAGAATATAAGACACACCAGATAGCGGCAGATTCAGTTGGAAAATAACGAATTGTGAAGGCGGAAGCTAGAGCGACTAGGCTAGAGAAAAACAAAGGACATGAAGGTCCTGAAAGATACTCTGGCTCGCATCTTGTTGTGAATAGAGATCTATATGCATCACACTAAGGGCACCAAAAATTGCTGAGTAGTGTGACACATGGGGGCCCACTTATCAGAAATCCTGGATCCGCCACTGCATGGAGTGTCCATCTTTTCCAGTTAGGTGTTTCAATTTTTATTTATACTGATTTGTATATTTAAAACCTAGATTGGTTATTCATATTATGCGATGAGATTGATGGACTAAGAGAAACAGTGTTCCTCGCAACACACTATCCCTTTAGTGAAGGCTACATGTTAGGTTATGATGTTTTCCATTCAGTAACGACAGTGTATTGCAATGAAAATAGTCAGAGATTCTGTGCCCTTCTCCCACATTTGATATCGGCTGTTTGTGGAAATCCCAACGTTTGATGAACAAACAACCGATATCAAAAGTAGGAGAAGGGCAGAGAATCTCCGACTACAATGAAAATTGTAAAGTAGTCCCTAGACAAGTCGATACGATAGTTCGGGTAAAAAAAAAGTACGAATAAAATAGCAGTTCATAAAACATATCGTTACATTTTTGTAGCTTGAAATGTTTTATCTGTATTATTATATGGAATGTGCGAAAAAAAAATTTCAAAATGTGAAAATTAAGAGAAAAGGGAAGAGACGAGGAAATCGACGATTACACGTACGAATGTTGGTTACCACGAATGTTGATCGTGGGAATAGACTGATGGACATAAATTCATATACCGTCGCTTTCGCCTTGGTGGGGGAGGGGACGTTTTCTGAAAGAATTCACACGATTGTAGTCAAAACTTATCTTTAAGAAAAGACTTGCCCTGAATTGATTAACTCATTAAAGCTGTCCTCGCTAGAATAAACAAACACTGACACAGACATCGCACTATTACTTCAAAGGTTGTAGTTCGGTGGACGCACATCTGACCTTTGAACTTTGGGTATGATAACAGTAAGATATTCCTTGATAAGGAGTATATTTAAAAAGATGGAAACAGAAAACTTCCCCGTGCAGGGATCCGGGGAAACAAGAATTTCAGAGTATTCTTATGGTAACGGGTACTGGGAGCCGCCGATCCAGAAAACCGGGTAAACTGTTTTAATTGTGGAGAGTCTGGTTATTGGCAGAGGGAAAGCGCCAAAAGTATCAATAAGTTAAGTACTTTACTGTATGATACAGTGCCATGTAGAATATGTAAATATCTTACGAAAGGTAGAAGTGGCAAAATATACAATTCGTGTATATTTTGCAATAAATTAGACGGTCTTCATCCACTGTAAATGATGGTATTATAGATGTTAGTACATGTAGTATATAGACAAGGTAGAGTCCAGTACTGTGACGGAAACAGAGCAGGTAACTCAACATTTTATAGTAATGAATACTGAATGTTCGAACGTAAAAGATGACACAGTGTGCCAGTTTAAATAAAATCAATCGGCCATGGAGATTTTTTATCTGTCGTCAGTGAGTAGATTACGTGATCATACTGAGTACTGGAAGGAATGTGGGACAAGCAATTTTGTACTATATGTTATGAGAGGATACCGGTTTTGTCTATAATGAAAACCATACCATGTGGTACCTAAAAATAATATGTCTGTATTGGAAAATCCAGGTATTGTAAGCAATGAAAGAATAAGCCATGGGAGAAGGACTGTGTCAGTGATATGGATTATGTTCTACATGTTGTAAACCCCTTGACTGTGTCGTTCAGTAAAATAGGAAAACCAAGATGAGTGTTACATTGTAGACGTATAGACAGATTTTATATGGCTTCACATTTAGATAAGAAGATGTTTTCATCGCTAGGTGATTGTTTGACAAGAATGATTGTTTATTCGGTTATGATTTGAATGTGGATATCATTTTATAGAACATCGTCAGCTTTTGGAATTTCAATGGAAACATGATGGAAAAGATTGGAAACTTGTTTTCCATGTTCTGTCATTTGGTCACAGCTTACATTTTCACTTAGGTGACCAGAGCATTAACTAACAAGTGGCGTAACCAGGGTATACCCATTGTTATGTACTTAGATGATGCGTTATGTGGTGACGTTGATAGACAAAACAGCATATCAATATTGCTATCAGTCAAAATTTACATAATTTGGGGTTTACCATCGCTGACGAGGTGTCAATGGGAACCTGTAAAACAAATTATATGGTTGGGTTATGACTGTGATTTGAATGTAAAACTTGACAAAGTTACACAATGTAGATTAGATAACTTGTTATCTTCTTTGAGGGTTATGAAAAATAAATATATATGGTGTTCCTGTCAGAAATCTTGCTAGCGTTGCCGGTAACGTGATCTCAATAGAAGCTGCGGTGGGACAGGTATATCGTCTTAGGACTATAGCAATGTTTATGAATATATTTTATCCAGGTCTGGGTTGAAAGGTAAAATGAAATCGACAAAGAATGCTATTGACGAAATAACATTTTGGTAATAATAATAGTGTACCACCAAATGGAAGGAAGCTAAAAACGCAAAGTACAAGTGAATATATGAAAACAAGATATAGTTGTGCTTCTGATTTTGGTCGTGTTGCTTACACAGAAAATGCAAAGGGTACCGATGTGATAGACGCATGCACAGAATAGGAGCCAACACAGAGTTCAGCTTAGAGGGAACTGATGGCAGTACGTAGGCCAATCGACATGCTAAAGGAGCACTTGTGTCCACAATATGTGACGCGGTGCCTGGACAACATAATTGTTGGTCACATCCCAGAGGTGTAAAAACCTAGTAGAAAACCAAAATTGTTTTAGATATTTTACAAAAATGTGAAGTGTGGCATGGTTCTCTTACCTTTTTGGATTTCAATCAAACTTGGCATAATGAAAATAATTGGATGGTTCCGCATCCAAATTCCATTAACAAGGTGATAAACAAAATGAAAGCTGACAAAGGTATGGGTACTTTAACTGTTTGGAAACTGATCATTTATTAGCACGATGTCCAATTTAGAGAAGTATTGCAAGTAAACTGGGAATCAATGTTCACAAATACACGTCTTACAAAGCGAAGACAGTATACTGGAGGGGAAATGGCATAGTTACAAAACAGACTTTTGCTATGAACCATGCAATTACAACTTAATTCGCATGGCGTGGATGTTTACGTCGCCATTATCCACTACCGGTCATCACAAGATTTTGAGATTTAGCCCCCTGAATATAAAACTATTTCAGGAAATAAAGTTGATACTTATCATTGTTTTCAAATGGAATTTACATTTAAGAAAAGTATGACGCGGGGCGAAGTCCGTCGTTTTTCGGTAACTCTGATTCCATAACATGATGTCTTTCATCGGTAAATCACCAGTATGTTTGAAGCTTATAAATAGCCGCAGATACATCCTTCCATAGTCAGTTATCTATGGTTTTTCCCTGGAGGTAATACACATTCTTAATGGATACTGGGTGTTTAATATAAAATGAAGATTCGTCAAGATGTTAATTTTCATTTGATGCTTTTAATGTCAAACTTTTTTTTTAATTTGACATATGTATGCATGAATGAATGCCGTGCCTGCCCTCTAGTGCGCTTGGCTTATTGCTAGTGATGTTATCTTAGTAAGAAAGTGGAAACGTAGACTTATACCGGTACCAGAAGCGGTATAATTAATCTCATATGTTATAGGGAGAGAAAGCTGGTGTGGTCTAATGGATGAGGTGCTTGGTTCGTGACCTAGGGGTCCAGGGTTCAATTCCGGCCCACCGGTGTTCTGTGTTTCGGATGAGAACGAAAAAAAAAAAAAAAAAAATGAGGTCCCGTGTCCCGGTATGCGTGACAGGTCAAAGATCCTTCACTGCTTCGGGTGGGTCAGTTGCAAAGGTCTCAGCTTGTATGCAATGCATCAGGGAAATGCCGTCACCATATACGTGAAATAATCGTGGAGTGAAGTAAAACAATATTCAATCAATATAAGGGAGAAAAAAGAGGAGTTACCGGCTCAGTTATGTGGCAGAAGTCACCATGGAGCTATACAATACTTGAATATAAATAATATAATAGAACATTTAACACATTACAAAAATATTTAATTGTAGTGCAATTACGATACCGACTTAGGATGGTCATTTAATTTGACAAAAGCCAAACAAATGGTGTGGTTAACCGATTTACGGGCCCACCTTCCCACTCACAGTAACAGCAGAACAATCAAAAGACGTACATTTAAAACTTTATAAATAATCCTCCATGTAAAGAACAAGGGTCAACAGGTATCGCATACTGAGGGAGGAAATATTACTGACTTAGCCGTAAAAGAGAAGTTTCCAAGGAAATTAACATTATATAGTGTTATAATATGAAACAACAGTATCAGTAAAATTGATGTATGCTCCCCGAAGCGCAGTTATAATGCAGGAGATTTATGACTCAATTCATATACCAAACATCAGTAAAACTGATGGATGCTCCAAGATGCACAGCAATAATAAGGAAATGAATGACTCAGTATATAGAAAATCACTGTATTAATTGATGACGATTTCAAATCTCGATGTATCATATAGATATCCAATTGAGTCAACTGTAGAACGAGTAATCACGGTATCTGAAAATAAAAGTAATGAGTAAGCTTGACCTTGATTAGTTATGAAATAAAACTTTTCATCGTGAACATGACGTTTCAGAAATGACCTTGAGTAACCTTTGTCCAAAACCTCTTAGCCTAAACATTTTTGGTGAAATATGATCATATTATGATGAAAGGTGTAGGAGATATACATACTTCATGGAATTTTATGTCAAAGTTAATAAGTGACTTTGACCTTTCCGAAATGACCTTGAGTGTCATTTGTCCAAAAGTCCTTTACCTAAATACCAAAATAATTGGTGTCACATGACTAAGACACTAACAACAATGTATCACATTGGGCATTCACGGACCCCTGAAATTCAGAGGTGAGACCAGGTGTCCGAGACGAGTAAGCGTCTCCTGTTTGGCTTGCCACACCCGCCGTGAATGCCCTGACATACAGATGAAAGAATATAATTCAGCAATGTATTTATACATGAATGTGAACAAACACTTTGTAGAAAGTGTCACAGTCACATAACATCAGGAAAAGGATATAATAACACTGAAGAACATTTTGGTGAAGTATGATCAAATTCTGATAAAAGGTGTAGATACTTGAAGTCATAGTTAATAAGTGACCTTGAACTTTCAGAAATGACCTTGATTGACCTTTCTCCCAAAGCCCTTAACCTATATAATTATTTTGGTGAAGCATGATCAAATTCTAATGAAAGGTGTAGGAGATATGAGCAGAGATGCCAACATTTCATAATGTCTCAGAGGAGCAGGGGGTCAAGGGGGCAGCAGCCCCCTTGTCAGGTTCAGGGCAAGGCCTTGATGGGGATCTGGGGGATGAAGCCCCCTTGAAGCCGAGACAAGCTTTCAAAATGAGTAAAAATTGAGTGTCATTGTAGTTAAAATCTTTAATTAATGCTCTTCTTGAACAAACACAATCAAAAAATAAAAAATCAAAGGACTCAAAAGTCCTGAGAGTCGGCTTTGCTGATTTTAAGTATGTAATCATTTTACCATTTTAGTGGCGGATTGAGGATTTCAGGAAAATGGGGGGGGGGGGGCAAAAATTAGGTCTACATCGTCATTATACCTATGTACAAAATGCTAATAAAATTTGCTCTCTTCATACTATCTTACGGCAAAGAGTTTGCAATTGCTTGTATCCGAAATGAACGGAGAATTACACAATCGAGTACATCCGACGGTGTCGGTGGTAAACACATCGTAAAGTAGTCACAACTACATATTATTGCACAAAATTTGAAAACATTATTGCAACTCCTTTTTCGAGTTATTGAAACTAGTTTATATTTAGCTTAAATTAACTGAGCTAAAGGTACATGGTGCTGATCAAGAATATTTAAGACAACATCAGTAATTTTTGGCAGTTTATTTTTCAGCGGCGTAGTAAGCTCTATATCGGTAGTGAAAGTTATAACCCCTGAAAAGCGAGAATTTGAAAAGCGATGCCACTGAGTCTAGCCCTCTATGAGAGCGCCGACTCAAAAAACAAAACAAAGCTCAAAAACTGGGTGAAAAGAATATGTTATAGTTCTGGTCTTTTATGCAGTCCACAATTAACACTTATATCAATCCCGCAAATAGTACATAGAGCATGTTGACTGCCAAATGCTGATTTTCTGAAGCAAGGAAACGTTTTTTTTTTTCGTATTGAACATTATATTGCTGACTATGCTGGCGTTTAATTTTCTTTTTTTTTTTCTTAGGCGTGGTTTTATTGTACACATCTTCATCTAATTGCCGGCGCTTTTTGTTTTCTTCTTCGTCACTGTTACCCTCCATTTTTGGCTACTTTCATTTTAAATTCATCAGATTTCCAGCTACGACGACTGCCCCCCCCCCCCCCCCCCCCCCCCCCCAAAAAAAAAAAAAAAAAAAAAAAAAAAAAAAAAAAAAAAAAAACCTCAGAACAAACTTTAAATCAATCGGAGCAGTTGGCATCTCTGTATGAGCTCGGATGGACAGACACACGGACAGGACAGCCACTATATGCTCCGCCGAAAAGTTTTCGGGGAGCATGAAAACACATAAGGGCATCATATACATGTTTGATTATAGTACAGTACCAACTAAGGACAGCCATTTAATATGGCAATTGTCGATCAATCGGTTTGGCTAACTGGTTTACGGGCCCATCTTCCCACTCACCGCAACAACAGAATATATATCATAAAATAAATAAATATTCCTCCATATGGGGATCAAGGGTCAACAAGTGTATCAAGTTGAGAGGTCATGAAAATATACAAACATGTATAGTAATGCAGAAAACCATAATAGTATCGACAATATGTAAAGCGACATAAAATGAGGAAACAGTGCTGTCGGACTGGAAGTGAATTTAGACCCTTAATCTGTAGGAATCCAGACTAACAGTCAGAGGGGACGAGATTCAGGACCATGTCTCCTCTGAAGGAGATTTCACCAAGGCCTGTTAGTCAGTGTGCAACATATGTACTGAGGCTAAGGCTGTAGAGGGGCCCAATACAAGACTTAACGTCTTTTTGATGATCTCCGGACGATATTGTCTATGACGAAGGCGTTTTATTTATTTTGGAACCCGATGAAAAAAAGTTGTCGGAACATCTGACCCTCCTTAGTTTGTACACAAGATCACCGTAGAAAGTGGGATGGGAAATTCCATTGTATACATATTGTTGAAAAGTGATATTTCCGAATTTAGAAAAACGTTCTGAATAAGAACTAAAGAATTTGCCAAAAAAGGAGCTTTAATAGCCAATCATTAGCTATCCGTGTGCATGACAAAACAAAGTGAAGGGATTTACCCGACGTAAACGGAAGCGGATCCTCTGAAAGCATATAATCACTGAAACAGAAATAAACGTATAAAGCATAAATAGTCAGTGAAACACCTGTAAGCACTATGGAACTTCAATCCCCGAAGAAATACCTGTAGAAAATAAAGTCAAATTATACAAACAGCTAACATTTCAGCTCCATTTTTATGAAGCTCTGGTAGCTCAGACGGTTGGATGCACGACAGCTAGGAGATTCAGTACTATAGGTCGTGGTTTGGAGTCCCCATTGTGGGAAGGGATATACGTGAAATATAGGGTGCCTTGTTAGCTGCAGTGTCTTTGTGCTTTATCTGTTTGTCTATTTCTACAGGTATTTCTGTAAAAAAAAAAAGAAAAAAAAAAAAAAAAGAAAGCCCTGTATATTTACAATAGGAATATTAGCTTCACAGCTGCTCACTATTTAACGATTTTTACCTGACAGTGTGCATTTTCTGTATTTTTTTCTCGATTTTGGGCGGCCATTATAACTCCGATCGTCCATAGCTACTTTAAACCGAAGACTGAAGACTTAATTTCCATTTCCTGATTTTCGAGCTCAGATATGATCAAATATTATACTTTTGTTGGGTAAGGTCTGTTGGGGGACTCTATACAAACATACTTCATTGTCCAGGCCAGATTCAACTACTTAACAGATGTAGTCAAAATATCACTCAAAATTTTTTATTGCCTATGAATTGAGCAAATTTAACATGCTCATAACAGTGCCTTGGTCCGGTGCCATTATCTGAGAATATACTTCAGTCATAATTTCATATTCCTCTCTTCAACAATGAATTAATAACTGGTATTTGGATTTATTGAGTTTTATTCTATCGATAAATAGAATTAAAACATTTTGCATAACAATTTATTTGAACGTTTGATAATGGAATAAATTATAATGAAATAACTGCCTTAAGTATCTTCTCAGTTTATGGCGCCGGACCCTGATATCAGAAAATAGCAATGGATTTCTTTGTATTGTTACATATCAGTAAAAGGCAGGGTAATATCTAAAAATATAAAATGTAACAATACTTTGGTATGTTTTGTACAAAATGACATAAAAACAATACACAATTCATTTCACAAAGGGAAAAAATACATCAAATAAATATTAAATAATCCAGTGTGTTTTGTAACATTATCAATCAAATAATAAATATGAAATATGAGGCAAAATGTGTACAAAATATGTATCTAGTTCTCACAAATTGTTATATGCTTGAGAATTACACATTTTTAACAAGCTAAGTTTGTGAAACACTAATGCCCCTGGGGGCACCGAAATCCAAAAAGTTATTTTTAGCATGGTCATTGTCAAGGTCAAAAGGTCATCAACCTAGGTGTCATTTGAAAGGGCTTCATTAGTTGAGTACGTATGATAAGCATGAAGTCTCTATCCCTCATGGTTCAAAAGTTTTAGCCCAAGTCCAAAAAGTTATTTTTAGCCTGAAGGTCATTGTCATGGTTAAAAGGTCATTGACCTCGGTGTCATTTGCGAGCGCTTCATTAGTTGAGTTTTCATGTCAAAAATGAAGTCTCTATCCCTCACGGTTCAAAAGTTATAGCCAAGGTAAAAGTTGACAACAGACAGACAAACAGACAGGACAAAAACAAAATGCCCCTGATCTATCGATCCCAGGGCATAAAAACCTAAGCTGCAGCTTGCTAGGGCTCTGGTGGGTCCCATGCAAAGAATTAGCAGTGGTCAAGAGAACAGAATCCCTAGAGGCTTTTGGATTAATTTAAGCAACTTCTAGAAGCCCTAAAAGGGTTTCAAGGACAATGAAAAACATCATAAAAAAGGTCAATTTCATTTCAATAAACTATTGCACTTCAGTAAACTATACATAACAAAGTAAATGAAAATTGACTACAACATAGACCGCACATACACCAGGAAGATCTACTTTCTTAATATCATGTTATACATTCATTTCTGATTTACTAATTCCAACCTTCATTTATTCGTAAGGACCTTATCAATCAATTTTACATTTGTGCCAATCTCTAGAAATTCCATTTAAACTATGGTATATCAGAGATGCATTCAATTTAGAAGGAGAAAAGTAAATAGAATTCTGATTATAGAAAGATTTTTCAGTGAGATGCTCTACAAAAAGAAGCTTTATACATTGATTAATAAAGAATCTAGTCAATTCTGCCTGAAAACAATTTGTAAACAAAAAGGTGTAAGATTCTTTGACAATCATAATTTACAAAATTGACTGGCATTTCTTTCAGAATTATGTACTGGAGCCTAAGGGATATCACAACACAAAATTTTCATAAAACATACAACAAAAAGAAAATGCATTTTACAAGATACGTTAATAGAACAATAATCTGATGTGCCTTGTACAAAATATGTATCTAATTATCACAAATATCTATAATGCATTACAACATAGAGCCTCAGTGTATGACAATGTGGAGATCAAACTCACAGATTATGAAAGGAACCTTCAATGTTTGAAGGAAATTTCAATTTGGCATTATCACTACTATGTACAGAAAGACAATTATAAAAGAACACATATAATGATATCATAACAAGATTAATTTTAAAGCAGTTGATTTGATTACTAGCTGTATTAGGTAACAAAACATATAAAGTAGCAGAAATAACAGGTTGAAATATATTGGTATTGTTTATCTACCAGATTTCATTTCTTTTATTATCTGCTATTTCTTGTATGAAGCCCAAGTGACTTCCATTCCTTTCATTATTCAAAATTACATGTACAGCAAATATATATGGTTCTACTCACTATGATTTACAGTATTTCCATTTTCTACATATTTCTGTGAATGAATTATACAGAGGACAGAGGATGACATTATTAATAGCTGCAACTAATACATGAAGCTTTGCAATGAGGTTGGAAGAATTTAACAAACTGTCAGCTAGATTTGTTATTTACGGAATGGATAATCGATATGTAGAACACAAAAAATTTTTTGCTTAGTTATGGAAATACAAAGAATGATTGTCTTATTTTTTCGTGTTCATGGAAAATGAAGCCAGCCTGTCACTCATAAATTCACCAAGACCTATTCTGTGGTTCATAGAATTTGTACGTCACATGTTGGCTATATTTTCCATGAACATCATTATAAGACATTCATTCATTAAATAACTATTATTCACATGTATATGGCACTAATCTTGGTGATACAATGATTACAGTTAAATGTTCATAATTTTCAAGATATCTGGGCATAGTATTGGTTCCATTAACCAGGATTCAGTGGATCTGTGTGTATGTCTTTTCCTTCAACTCCTGGACCAGCAGCTAAAATGTACAGATAATATTTGATTTAACTATCGATAATCTTTATACATCCACAAAATAAATGAATGAAAATAATGGATCACTCATAGTTAGATATTGCTGACTAGCATCAATATCTTTCAATTAATTCTGAAAAAGTCCACAGCATTAATGGTACATGGTAATAGCATATACACAAACCCTCACCTATTTTCAACTTAACTAGAAAACAAGTAAACTGATGTATTCTCCTAGAAGTTGCAGAACTGCATCAAACAAATTACAGATAAGGCACCTCAAAGAGTAATTACCCACTGAAAATTGTTAAAAAGGCATTGGAAAAATAAACAGGGTGAAAAATATGCATTTACTCCTTACGCATAACATGACCAATGCATTGCTTATGTGATTGTCAGCAATAAGATGAAAGTAAAACTACCTCAGACTGAGATTTGTTCTGTTTTTACCTAGTTCGGAAAGGATCAGGACTTTCCAATATAATATTTATAGTAATTTTAACGTGTATGCGCCGAGTAGCGAGTGTAAATACATTGAGAGTGAACTGAACGCGAGAATATGTCATCTAGAAAGTCTGTCAGATTCAAAAAGAAATAATAATATCATTGTATTATAGTGAAATTATGCAAAATGTTTCGGCTATATCTTGACCGGGTGCTTAATGATTCGGGATCACCATGGTTCAACACCCATTACATACGATGATTCCACATTCAAATGCATCGTTCCGACACCCAGTATACGTTATTACGGCATTTGAATATATTTTCATATATTATTTCAATAGATAATGATAAATCAAAGTCCTGAAGAGCCACAAGGGCGTCATGCTAAACTTAATTTAAAGATGTCAAAAGTAGCAGAAATTAAGGAGTTGTGTTTCGTCGCTGTTGTTGAATTCTGATATTTTTGAGATAGAGTAATGATAAAAGCTTAAGCACCAACAGCCATATACCATATCTTCAACTTCTTCTACTTAGAAGTGACTGTCTTCAATGTGCTGAAGTTTACATCACTTTGGGGTTGCACAGGCTAGGTAAAAAAAGGAGGAAACATTTGGGAAAAAGAAAGAAAACCCTGTCTTTTTTCATTATTATTATTATTATTATTATTATAAATAATTAAAAACTTAAAACTATTTTTAATGCTTGTACTGTTTATGGAGTACATGTTGAAACAGAAACAGCTGCTTTGAACGACTCAACAGAGATGAGATGGTTCCAGTCTTTAATTGTACGAGAGAAAAATGAATTTTGCCTGATTTGTGTTTTACATGAAGGAATTTGGAAAGATACTGGGTGCATATTGCATGATAGTCTGAGAGGGGGGTATGAGTCTGTTTTTGTATGGCAACTTATTTTCTATTTTATAAATCATTGTTAGCCTGTATTTTTTTCATCAGTCTGCTAATAGTCTCCATTTAAGGTTGTTTAACATATTACTGACACTGGAGGTGTTGGAATGTCTGTCTGTTACGTACCTCGCGGCCCTTCTTTGGATCATTTCTACTTTGTTTATATCCTCAGTAAAGTAGGGGTCCCACACTGAACAGGCATATTATAATGAAGGTCTGACTAATGATTTGTAAGCCTGCTCTTTTACTGAGGCGGAACTGATGTTAATATTCCTTTTTAGGAAGTCTTATGTGCTATCTGCTTTCTTTGGTTATGTTATTTATGTTGGAGTTCCACTTAAGATCTGATTGAATGGTCACTGCCACATATTTTGCACTATTAACATGTTCAAGTGTTTGGCCGTGAAAGGTGATTGGAGATTTACGTTTGGATATAGATAGAACATTACAGTTTTCTGGGTAAAAGGCCATTTTCCATTTGTTTTCCCATTTTACTTGTCGCCCTGAATCACATCTTGCAGAGACAAAGCAAATGCTTAATATCAAAATCACCTGAATGGATGTGCAAAACAAGAGGCCCAAATGGGCCTATATCGCTCACCTGAGCACAAATTGCTTATTTACAAAAAAATGACAGATAATTTCAGTAGAAAACTTTGCTTTTTTTCTAAAAGACTGTCTATAAGGTTTGGTGATATTTTGTGCAGTCTTTTTGAAGAATTCCAAAATGTGTCAACCAATCAGAGCCAATGGCGGCCATCTTGGATTACAGATCGGCAAGAAAAACACAAACTTTGTACAGGACCTCAAGTAGTTACTTTCTATGAAGTTTGGTGAAATTCTGTGCAGCGGTTCTGGAGAAGATGTGAAAAATGTGTCAACCAATCAGAGCCAATGGCAGCCATCTTTGATTACGGATCGGCACGAAAAACACAAACTTGGTAGAAGACCTATGAAGTTTGGTGAAATTCTGTGCAGCGGTTCTGGAGAAGAAGTCGAAAATGTAGAAAAGCTAACGACGGACTGCGACGGGCGACAGACAATGATTGATCACAATAGCTCATTCTGTGCAGCGCTTCTGGAGAAGAAGTCCAAAATGTGTCAACCAATCACAGCCAATGGTGGCCATCTTCGATTACGGATCGGCACGAAAAACAACCAGAAGTCTCTGTCGAGACTGAAGCTCTACTGGTTTCCTCCTCTTATTATCTTTTAAAAGGGTGGGGCAGCAGCGGGGGAATGTGCCCCTCTTTCAAATCAAGGGGGGGGGGGGGGGGGGGGGATGTTCCGCCCCCTTTAATCTTTAAGATTTTTTATCATCAAGTAGTTAGAATATCAGTTAAAGTGTGGAAACAAAGCAGTAAAACGCTAGTTTTTCTTCTGTTAGCAAAAGGGACATGTGCCCCATCCCCTCTTTTTTCAAAACATGGGATTGGATGGGATGAAGTATTTTTGTAACACAACACCCTCCCCCCCCTCCCCCCCTTTTCGATATTTTCTAATGTCGGTTCAAGTGTAGAAACAAAGTATGCAAACACTAGTTTTTCTTCTGACTAGCTTAATTTTTTTTTTGCTAGCCATATATACATTTATATATAAATCATTATCCCATTTTTTTTTTCATTGCCCGTCAATGCTTTAGAGAAATGACTTCATACTATTTCAAGAGAAGTTTACGGCACTGTTATATGTTTAATAATGTCTTTTGTCTGTTTTCTTTTTTGCCAATATCTGGTTGTAAAAGTGTCGTAAAAATTTTTATCACATGGTGCTATATATATATATATATATATATATAGGGCCATCATAAAGTTCATGAGTCAGAGGAAATTCTGGAGATTACTTGACATAGTATAATAAACGCACTGTAGGCTAATGTGTTTATTTTATTTACAAATATACACAATTTATCTTTTTGGTGGTTTTATTCACACTGTTCCATTCTTATCTAGTGACAATGATTAACTCATAGCAAAGTGTAAGCGCTGAACCGTTGTGCAGATAGAAGAGTTACGTGCTCCTTGGTTCAGCATATCTATAACCACGAAGAACATGGTTTATTAAAAAAAAAAAAACAGATTCCCTCCGTACTTTTGGATACTGTGAACATCGTTTACTTGCAATATTTTGGTTATTCCTAGTTAAATGAAACTGTAAATGTTGGAGGAAATCACTGGTTGTGACTTTTTTTCCTTCATACATTGCCGTTTCCTTACTATAATTATTTTATTAATGATATATTCACGGCCTACTACTGGGCATTAAATAATTTCGGTCAACCATTATTGATAAAAACTTTTTGTTTTTCTCCTCTTATTTCTTTTCTAGGACTAGAATCTTTTCTCAATAATTTATTCAAAATGGCTGCTGTTATATAAACATTAGAAGACAACTCGCCCAAAATCAATTCTGACTAGCATACAAACACTACGATCTTAAGTCAACCATACAGGAAATAATTAAGAGAGGAAATTGAAGATAGTTGAAAGATAAAAATACAAACATGAAATACAAATGTTGAGGTGTTGCACATATGTCTACAAAGCTATAACCCCCCTTTCAAATTACAGTACACTGTAGTAAATATAACAATTGGGGTCATTTCTGTATGGGTAACTCACGCCCTTTGAGGGGCCCCAGGGGTCCAGAATAGACCAAAAATTGCACATGCACAACTAGACCACCCAAACAAGAAGAAACCACAAAGAGGTCTCTGGGATTTATACCCTCAGGGAAAAAGAAGGCACAGAATCTTGGGACCACACCCCTTTGTGGGAGTCCAAAGTGGTCCAGACTGGACCAAAATTGCAAATGTACAACTAGACATCCTACCAAACAGGATTAGACTATAATTTAGTCTGTGGGACATATATTGTTAGAGAAGAAGAGAGAACAACATCTTGGGACCACACCCCTTTTGTGGGACCCAGGGGGTCCGAACTGGACCAAAATTGCACATGTACCACTAAACCACATACCAAACAAGATGAGAATGTTATTGGGTCCCGGGAACATATACCTTTATAGTAGAAGACATAACACAATTTTGGGACCACACCCTTTGTGGGACCCCAAGGGGTCCGAACTGGACCAAAATTGCACATGCACAACTAGACCGCCTACCCAGCAAGATCAGACCCTACTTAGCTCTCTGAAACATATACCTTCAGAGAAGAAGGAGGAACAAAATTTTGGGACCACGCCCCTTTGTTAGGACCCCAAGTGGTCCGGACCGGACCAAAATGGCACATGCATAACTAGACCATCTACTTTACAAGATGAGACAATAATTAAGTCTCCGAGGCAAATACCTTTGGAGAAGAAGATGGATCAAGATTTTGGAACCACGCCCCTTTGTGGGACCTCAGGGGGTCCGAACTGGACCAAAATTGCAGATGCACAACTAGACCACCAATCGAACAAGATGAAACCATAATTAAGTCTCTGGGACATATACCTTCAGAGAAGAAGAGGGAACAAATAAATTGTTTACGGACGGATGGCCGGACAACGGACGGCCGGACAACGGACGAAGGACCATCGCATGAGCTCGACTGGTCGAGACCAGTAGAGCTAAAAACTTGGTAGAGGACCTTGAGTACTTAATTCCTATAAGGTTTGGTGAAATTCTGTGCAGCGCCCTTGGAGAAGAAGTCCAAATTGTATTAACCAATCAGAGCCAATGGCAGCCATCTTGGATAACGGAATGGCACGAAAAACACAAACTTTGTAGAGGACCTCGAGTAGTTACTTCCTATGAGGTTTGGTGAAATTCTGTGTAGTGGTTCTGGAGAAGAAGTCCAAAATGCGTCAATCAATCAGAGACAATGGCGGCCATCCTGGTTTACGGATGGACATGAAAAACACAAACTTGGTAGAGGTCCTCAAGTACTTATTTCTTATGAAGTTTGGTGAAATTCTGTGCAGCGCCTCTGGAAAAGAAGTCAAAAATGTGTCAACCAATCAGAGCCAATGGCTGCCATCTTCGATTACGGATGGGCACGAAAAACACAAACTTGGTAGAGGATCTCGAGTACTTACTTCCTATGAGGTTTGGTGAAATTCTGTGCAGTGCTTCTGGAGAAGTCCAAAATGTGTCAACCAATCACAGCCAATGGGGGCCATCTTGGATAACAGATGGGCACGAAAAACCCAAACTTTGTAGAGGACCTTGAGTACTTACTTCATATGGGGTTTGATTTGTTTGTTTGTTTGATTATTGTTTTACGTCACTCCACGACTATTTCACGTATATGGTGACAGCATCTGCCTGATGCATTGCATACAAATTTAGACCTTTGCAACGGACCCACCCGAAGCAGTGAGGGATCTTTTACGTGTCACGCCTACCGTGACATGGGACCTCGGTTTTTACTGTCTCATCCGAAAGACAGAACACCAGTGTGCCCCGGGCGGGAGTCGAACCCGCGACCTCTCGATCACGAGCCGAGCACCTTATCCACTAGGCCACACCGGCTTCATATGAGGTTTGAAATTCTGTGCAGCGCTTCTGGAGAAGAAGTCCAAAATGTGTAACCAATCAGAGCCAATGGTGGCCATCTTGGATTATGGATCGGCATGAAAAACACAAACTTGGTAGAGGACCTTGAGTACTTACTTCCTATGAAGTTTGGTGGAATTCTGTGCGGCGGTTCTGGAGAAGATGTGAAAAATGTGTCAACCAATCAGAGCCAATGACAGCCATCTTTGATTACGGATCGGCACGAAAAACACAAACTCGGTAGAAGACCTTGAGTACTTACTTCCTATGAAGTTTGGTGAAATTCTGTGCAGTGGTTCTGGAGAAGAAGTCGAAAATGTAGAAAAGCTAACGACGGACGGCGACGGGCGACAGACAATGATTGATCACAATAGCTCACTTGAGCCTTCCGCTCAGGTAAGCTAAAAAAGAGAATTGTGGAGAAATTTCTGTACCATATCCCTACCAAGTTTTACCCATATCTTTTTAGAGTTCTGAAGGAAGAGTCCATCAGAGCATATCACGACATAATAATAGTGCATTAACCTCCATGACCCCTTCTTAAGAAAATTATTTTTGTATTGCGGTTCATTTATTACAATAAACGCTATTAAACCCGCTAAATCAGTACATTTATAAACAACCTATCAGGAGAAAATCTAATGAAATAACTAGAAAATAATAAATCAAAGGCATTGAGCAGGATTGATTATCAAGCCGTTTAAAGTGCAAGTGGGACAATGAGCAACTATGTTGATTTATTTCTTTAAATTAACTATGACTGGATGCATGTGAAAACAAGGGTATGATAGTAGGTCTCCGGACATTTGTCCTGGCAAGCTAAACACTAGAGCTGTCCTAACGGGACAAATACCCCACGAGGCAAAAAAGTTGAACATGCAATAATTCAGGAAGCTGAACATTTAGTCTTGCCAAAATCCAATCAGACATGAGTTTAGTCACCAAAGAAACAGCAACCTTGAACTATGCCACACCCTTAGGCCACCGACAACAATCCTGTGAAATATTATACAAATCTATTAACCCAATAACAAGATATTGCCTGGACAGGATCTTTAACACCAAGTACACCGTGACATTGATTGTTGACCTTTGGTCAAGGTCATGGCACACCCTGGGGTCATGGGCAATAATACTGTGAGATATTATCCAAATCTATTGACCAAATGAAAAGATACGACCCAGACACGATTTTAATAACCAAGTCCACATTGAACTTAACCTTTAAACTTAGGTCAAGGCCATGACACACCCTTGGGCAATGGGCAACAGTCTAAATCCATTAACCCCATATAAA
Organism: Pteria penguin; assembly: GCA_035048485.1. Classification (NCBI taxonomy): domain Eukaryota; kingdom Metazoa; phylum Mollusca; class Bivalvia; order Pterioida; family Pteriidae; genus Pteria; species Pteria penguin. The sequence continues at coordinate 38,029,591 of CM068584.1, forward strand.
AATATGGCCCGGATAGTATTTTAACAACCAAGTCCACAGTAACATCCACCTTTGACCTATGACCTTGGGTCAAGGTCATGACACATCCTTAGGCAAAGGGCAACACTAAATCCATCTGTCCAGTAAAAAGATATGGTCCGGACAGGATTTTAACAACCAAGTCCACATTGACCTTTGACCTTGGGTTAAGGTCATGATACATCCTTATGTCATGGGCAACAATCCTGTAAAATATTATCCAAATCTATTTACCAAATAAAAGTTATGCTCCGGACACAAAGTGACCCAGGATTTACTATCAAAGAGGTCTTAAGCCATGGTCAAGGTCACAGTGACCAAATTTTGGTACATGACACATCCCGTTCCCATGAGGCATTCACATACCAAGTTTGATCATCCTGAGTCCTATGGTACATAAGTTATCAAGCAGCCACGAATTGGGACGCACGGACAGACTGACATGGTGATGCCTATATAGGACCCCCCTCCCCAAACTTCCTTAGCGGGGGGTATCATGGTAAATATTTCCAAGTCCTTGAAATTTGGAATCCCAAGTCTATAGAGTACACCAACGACTCTAGTGTAGTAACTCTCGTTACAACGGCCATGTCTGTATTTCTGAATTTTGCCGTTTAAACGAATTTAAAATTGCTGATATATACGAATTGCTGCTATTTCGTATAAAATGATATAAATCAAATTTTCTCAATTAATAAACTTGGAGACAACTATAATTACAGTCATTACCGAACTCTGTTGTGTTATGTTTAATTTATATGTACAGTGTATGTAATGTATAAAATATTTACGTAGAAATACTGAGTGTAGAATAAACATATTCTAGTTCCTGCATAATTAGTAATAAATACAGTTATTTCGAGTGACGTTGTAACGAGAGTGGACTGTATATACCATTGAGGTTTATCAACAACAAATAATGCAAATGCAATTCAAACTTTCAAAGTTCAATTCACTGCTGAATCTACAGTTGCATACTCATAACTACGCACACAGTTCACAAATCGATCTTTAATGAAAACATGACATCATGTATCCTTACGCCCCAATATCTAAGTTTATAAACAACATTTGGAACAATCTCCCCTTTTACATGATAAAAGTTTGAGGATATCCGAAAGCATTAACGTCGAATATGACCCTTGGTTAAGGTCAAATCTTGTATATACCTTCACATAATTTAATCATGAATCACAATGTTTACGTATGTCATTTACGTCACATTGCATATTAAACATTTCTACAAATAAATGTTTCAAGGCAATAGAATACAATCAGGAAGTATAATTGCATTTCTAGAATCTAATATGAGCATTAAAAAGAAAGTACTATTTTCTTTCACGAATGAGATTTGGCCAGGAAATGCATTGAAGACTGGTACAATTTACGATTGCTATAGGCTCTTGATCATGCTTCGCAAGCCGGCGTGGCCTAGTGGTATCGCTTCGGACTTCTGATCGGGAGGCCGGGGTTCGAGTCCTGCTCTGGTCATGCCGGTGTCATGTCTTTTGGGTGAGACAGTAAAAACCGAGGCCCCGGGTCGTGGTATGCATGGCACGCTAAAGATCCCTCACTGCTTCGGGTGGGTCCGTTGCAAAGGTCAAAATTTGTATGCCCCGCTTCAGGCAGATGCCATCACCATATACGTGAAATATTCATGGTGTGACTTAAAACAAAAATTAATCAATCAATCATGCTTCGCATGCTCGATGTCTCAAAATTAGTAGAAACTACAACAAAATAATAACTAGAAGAGTGTGTCTGTCGACACAGCTGCCCCCGAAAGTGGCAAAATTATTAGCTCATAAAGACATAATAAAGCATAAATTATATTATTTGACTTGACTTTTAATGTGTCAATGTGAAACAAATGTCGCTGCCGGCAGCTAAGCTAGTGAAATATTATTGTCAGAGGACTAATATTTTCAAGAAATTTTTAATGTTCAAGGGCAATTACTCTGTCAAAAATTACTGGAGCACACCCATCCTGCATTTTCCCTAGATATATCTGTATATCAAATATCAATTTAATCCATCAAACATTCATTGAGAAAATTAGTGGAAACTGTCATTTTTACGAAATATCCTATGTTCAAGGCAATAATTCTGTCAAAAATTACCAGAACACACCCTTATTCGACCTTGAGCTGTATTTTCCCTTGATACATCAATATTCCAAAACCTAATTTAATCCATGATACCTTCAAACAGAAAATGAGCAGAAACGGTATTTTTTAAGAAATTTTCTATGTTCAATAGCAATAACTGTCAAAAATTACCAGACCACACCCATATTCATATATGACCTGCATTTTCCAAGTGGAAACGGTCATTTTTAAGAAATTTCCTATGGGCAATAGCAATAACTGTCAAAAATTGCCAGACCACACCCATATTCATACATGACCTGCATTTTCCAAGTGGAAACGGTCATTTTTAAGAAATTTCCTATGGGCAATAACTCTGTCAAAAATTACCGGACCACACCCGTATTCGAAATCGACCTGCATAGCGGAAACGCTATTGAACATACTCAAATTGTAAAATCGTAGTTATGTTAAAAAGGTCTATTGGATCCAGAATTCCAGAAGATCTCTTCCCCTGTGTCACAATTTTCAAACTGTTGGGTGTATTTGATCGAAATTGAGTTCCGTTTCAGTACAGTTTACACAACTTCATATATTTCCGATTATAATCGCGATTATAATCGATCATTATGAAAATCTTAATAGATTAATCGAAATCGGAAAGTACGTATTAGCAATGATTTTGTCGACATCAGCGATAACCTTTACAACACTAATAGCTCATATGAGTCTTTGGCATATGTGAGCTAATAAATAGCCTAGAAGTTACTTTGGTGATAATGACTGACATCAATATAATATGTATTACTTACCATGTAATCCCCTTTTACTCCGATAAGTTTTCCTGATAAACCCTACTGCGATAACTACTTGTGCTGTTAATAACACTGCTACTATTATGCCAACCTTGGTTCCTTCACTTTAATAATCATATAAAATAATTTCCTTTAGAAAGATTGAATTCACAATGAAAAGTAAATAATATATTAAGATGTCATATTATCCTAAAACATTTAACTGTGATGTGTTTACAGAATTTTACATGTCATATGAAAATATTAACTGATTAAACGACTTTTGCAAATAAACTATCTTTTAAACAGCAAGAACAGCACATAACATTCTCATTGGACTTAACATCATAAACTCATAAACAGAGTTTGTTCCTTTTTGAAGCTTACACGATTTTGTATCTGTCCCTGGACTTTGAGAATGATTAACGGTTTGGTACTTCTTCGATATTGATTTAATGAGTCTGCATTGAGATGATTATAATGCCCAATGAGAGTACATATAAAAAGTTAATCAGAATTTTTTTTTTTTTTTGCTGTTTAATGTAAAAGATACTTCACAGTAGAATTGACATCATCTGAATATTGATTTACACTCTAGGTAAGATGTGATTACTTATCAGTGTTAAACTGTCGCTAAATACAAGATCACGATACTTATTACTGACGACTTTTCAGTGTTAAACATGTTGCACTGTTTAAAGGAGCGAAAACATAATATTATTGTTCCATAAGCCCTAGTCTCCCCGACCCAGGAAAGGTTGCTACTTCCAGAAACAAGTTCTCAAAGAAAATGTCAATAGTGCCGTAGATGCTGCATACTGCCCAGGCTCTGGTAGAAATTGTTCATTATTTGACTGAAATTAAGGTAAAAATTGCACAATATTCCATACACAACGGGCCAATCAAAGCTTTGCCAAATTGTTGTTTATGAAGTAATACTCTTACAGAAAAGTTTAAAATCAAAGTATAAACAAAAAATTCAGCCCTCAGACTGGAGTCCAAGAAGGTCTGAGTGGGTTTTATTTAGCACACAGCCTATTTTTGTGATTATGGTGTAACCCCGAAAATTAACCCAATGCGAAATGCGAAAATTTCTATGTCTGAAGTATATAAACAGCTGTGGTAATTAACCTAATATGAAAAACTTTAGCTCAGATGCATATGAGAGAGATCAGATACTTTCATAGTAATGTGGATTCCCAATAATGTGTGTTTAATTCATTTTCAGTCTCTATACATGCATGGAATCTTTCTTGGTTGTTATTATATTAAGTTTATTTTATTATCAAGGTTTCGGTGTATCAGTTCTATGAATACCTGTATCATTATATGTAGATTCTTGTGAAAACAGCTCCAAGAGAAATCTCGAAATCTCTATTTTACTTTGGTTGAATTAACACTTATCATGAAGGTCAACACAGAAGTTATCATTTCTTTTGATATGGCGTCTAGAATGCCAACATGAAAATGGGTTTTCTCACACTTTAGACTGAAAAATCCTCAATTTTTCCTGGAAGAGATATTTTTATCTCTGCCTAGGCATGAGACAGCTAAACTGGAAGTTCCGGTATTAGTATTATTACATAAGAGTTACCTTTCTTTGACTATGGTATGTGAAAACAATTTTAACACGTGTGAGAAAAAGGATCAAACACCATGCTACGGAAGAGACAAAGAAATCTTAATCCTCGTGCCCATATTGATTGATATCCATGACTCGGCATGCCTCGTCATGGATATCACTCGACATGGGCACTCGGATTGAGATTTCTTTGTCTCTTGCATAGCATGGTGTAAGATCCTATTAATCTTCCACTGATCCTAGGTACACTAAATGTCTTTTGGAAACAGATTAAGTCATAAAGGGCCCACTACACAATTTCCATCTGATAACATCATAATTTTTGACTAAGTGACTGTATAATTCATAGGTATAATCTTCACATTATTTTCTATCAAGGTATGAAACATAAAAACTACATATTCAAAACTTGGCAAGTTATTGTGTATTAATCAAAGTGCTGACAGATAGACCAAAAAGATGATTCATTCTGGGCCCCATCATTATAATGCAGGCCCAAAAATTTCAATTTAAGACAGAACACAGAACAACTTGCTTTACTCACTTTTCCTTCGTATCTGTGCCTGCAGTAGATACAGTTACTTTCTGTGAAGATATGGTAGACATTAAAGATGCAGTGGTTTCATTAGAAGGCTGGAGACATCTTGGATCTGAAAATTACTTTTATGTTTCATTAAGGCATCACATAAATGGTTGGGACTTCACCTTTTAACTGCATATACATACAGTACAGTCCGGGTGGAACTTAATTTGCCCACTGGTCACAGTGGGCATTTTTAGAGTGGGCATTAAAAATGTCCACTGGACACAGTGGACATTCTTGTAAGAGCCAGTTAGAATTAACATACAGGTAAGTGGACAGCTTGATAGCTCAGGTAAATGTCCACTCCTAATGCCCACTGAAATTTCAGGAGGATTGCCCACTGTGAACAGTGGGCATTCAAAGTTCCACCCGGACTGTACTGTACATGTGCCCTATTAATAGGCATTATAGAACTTAAGTCAAGGATCAAAGTAGATTTTACCGTGAAAAGATACCTAAAAACACCATCAATCGATTAAGACAAATAAATCTGGTATGCTTGGAACTATTATATTTCACATCTCCCTTTGACATAAGATCTTAATCTTTACTGTCTCAACTTAAAGAATGGACATTAAAGAGCTTCGACCAACTTGGTATGGAAAATAACTCATTCCGATATAACTGGATAGCTCTTAGCTCAATTGCTTCTCTATGCTAAATAAAATAAATAAAACTAGGGCTGTCCTAACGGGACAAATACCCTCATGGCAACAAAGTTTAAACATGCAATAAATCATCCCTTTATGACAAGACTGTAAAGAATACAATGTACTAGTCAACATAGTTTGATAATGAGCTGAACATTTGGTGCTTATTAAAGGGTCTTGTCATAAAAAATCAAGCAAAAGTTGAAACTCAATCTGTTTATCATCATATTGAAGTTATAAACCAAGTTCCAGTTCAATATGTCAAAAATTCAGGAAAATGAAATTCGTCAAATGGCAATAACTCTTAGAAAAGTGGGTCAATCGCGAGAAAAGTAAACTTCGATCTGTAGATCATTACATCGAAATTATATAACAAGTTTCAGTTCAATATGTGAAAGAACATGAGAAAGAAGTCTGGAAAATGAATTTTTGTCAAAAGGCAATAACTCTTGGAAAAGTGGATTAATCGCGACAAAAGGTAAACTCGATCTGTGAAGCCTTGAGAAAAATGTCCAGAAAATTGATTTTGGCCAAAGGGCAATAACTCTTGGGTCAATTGTGACAAAATTTAAACTTAATCTGTAGATCTTAACACAAAAGTTATTTAATTACCAAGCTTCAGTTCAATATGTCAAAGCAAGTCGGAAAACTAATGTGCCGGACAGATGGAGAGATAGACATGGTGATTCCAGTACACCCGCCCTACTTTGTAGTAGGGGAAAAAATGACCCAGAAAATTTGTTCAAGTATAAAACGAAACGAAAAACAAGATGAAATATCATGCAGAGTTGCAAAACGTTTCCATATCCTACATTTTATACCACTTTTTCACTATATGACATGGGACTTTAACATTCTGATCTCAAAACCAATAGGGCACATCCTTGGTTCATTGGGAGTATGGGTGTAAAGTTTCATAACAATAGGTATAATGCAGAAACAGTTATTGTCCAGTAACCATTTTCATTTGTCAAGGCCCTGTGACCTTGACTTTTGGATCCAAAAGTCAACAGTGCACGTCCTCAGTTCATGGGGAGTATATGTGTGATACATGATACGCCCGTCACTTAGCTTGAAGGGGATCAATTTGAATGAATGGCTAACTCTGGCACATTCAAAGCAATCATAACCAAATGCGAATTGGTAATGACCCTCATTGATATGAAGTAATAACCCAAGTTTTAATCCAATACCTTTAAAGACTGCAGAAGAAAGTCCAAAAGACTGTAAAATCCTTGAAATTTTCTAAGTTCAAGGGCCGTAACTTTGGCAGAACCAAGCAATCATACCCAAATGTGATCTGATACTGACCCTTGTTGTTATAAAGTAATATACTAAGTTTTTATTCAATACCTTTAAAGCCTGCAAAAAAAAGTCTGGAAAACTGTAAAATACCTTCATGAAAATTTCTAAGTTCAAGGGTCGTAACTATGGCAAAACCAAAGCAATCATACCCAAATGCAAACTGTTACTGACCCTCATTGTTATAAAGTTATATGCCAAGTTTCAATCCCATATCTTGAATGACTGCAGAAAAAAGTCTGGAAAACTTGACCCCGGACGCACGCATGCAGAGAAAAATAAGATAATACGTCTCATCTTATAACAAATAAAAAAGTCCTTATCCCTGAGATTACATCCCCTTCTGGTAATGATAAATAACAAATAATTAGATGTTAATATCCCCCCCCCCCCCCAAAATGTATAAATAAGAAAGGCGATGGTGTAATTTTAATATTTGCTATATCATCTAGCTTGGATCACGCTGAAAAAGACGCTGAAGGTACTGCAATAGCTTGTTTGCACTAAAGTGCAGTTGAACTAATAAAGACAAAGCCCCAGAGATTCCTAAGTACTAGTACTACAAGTATATCAAGTTTTATAAAACCCTGTCAGGCGTTCATAAGTAGAAAATGTGTAAACTTTACAATTGCAATGATCTTGCATAAAAGTTGCTAATCTGTACATATTCTACGCTTCATAAATTTCTGGAATATGAAACAAAGAATTTGTATATTCAAATTCTATTCAGTATATTCTCATTCATTAGCAATCATGGTTTGGCTCTTGAAGATTCAGGGGACAGCCATTTGATTCTGAGGGAGTGGGTTGGGGCTGACACTTTTTGTAAATTGTCTTTAGTCTTAAAATCTGAATATAGTCTAATACATTTTGGCAAGAAAATATAATCAAACCACCATGTATGTATACTTAATCTGTCAAAAATGTACGTATTTAAAAAAAGAGTATCAGTAAAACTGATGGATGCTCCCCAAACGGCAGTTATACTTATAATGCAGGAAATTGATAACTCAATTTTTATACAGAAAATCAGTAAAACTGATGGAAGGTCCAAGAAACACAGCAATAATGAAGAAATGAATGACTCAAAATATAGGAAAACATTGTATTAATTGATGACTATTTCAAGATATCATATGGATATTCAATTCATTCAACTGTAGAACAACAAGTGATCACAGTATCTTAAACTAAAATGAGTAAGTTTAGCTATGAAGTAGAACATTTTATCATGACCCTGACATTTCAGATAACCTTGAGTAACTTTTGTTCAAAAGCCCTTAACCTAAATGACATTTAGGTGAAGTATGATCAAATTCTGATGAAAGGTGTAGGAGATATCAGTACTTCATGGTATTTTAAGTTATAGTTAATAAGTGACCTTGACCTTTCATAAATGACCTTGAAAGACCTTTGTTCAAAAGCCTTAACCTAAACTTCATTTTGGTGAAGTATGATCAAATTCGGATCGAATGTGTAGCAGATATAAGTATTTCAGTGTATCTTAAGTCATAATTAATAAGAGTTAGTGACCTTAACCTTTCAGAAATGAATTTAGTGACTTTTGTTCCAAAGCCCTTAACCTATATAATATTTTGGTGAAGTATGATCAAATTCTGATGAAAGGTATAGGAGATATGAGTTCGGACAGATGGAGAGACAGATGGATAGACAGGTGAACAGAAACACAGACATGACAGTCACTATATGCTCCCGGGAAATATTTTGGGAAGCATAAAAAATATGCATACATTTATATAGCTGATTACTCCAATAGACTGGATCATTCTTGTGTGGACAATCAATTTCTGCACACATATGGTAAATAATTCCTAAAAAACTTCCTCTTTCTGTATCATAACTTGCCCACGGACAGCCAACTGAAATGTAAAACATATCTGAATTAACGCATATCTCCGTTAACTTGTTTCTATTCACATCAAATTGCTATCATGATTGAATTTCAAATTTTCTATATTATTCATTTTATCAAGTATTATTTGTTCTTCATACATACTAATGCCCCCAGGCGCAACAAAATCCAAATAACACAAATTTGAAATGTAGGTCAAAGGTCACAGTAAAAGTAATGAGGTCAATGACCTTGTTGTAACTTGAAAGAGCTTTATCAGTTGACTATGCATGCCAAATATGAAGCCTCTATCTCTCACAGTTCAAAAGTTATGGCAAATGGAAAATTTTGAAATGGAGGTCAAAGGCCAGGGTTTTCTTTTTTTCTTTTGTATTTTGGAAATGGGACCCGCGCCCATGAAATTTGGAAAACATGCCTTGTTTTGGAGTATTTTGGGAATTCTCAAATTGACATTTTCTATAATACAGAACAACTTCTTGTTATTAATTTATTATAGAGCAAAAATGCACATTTTGATTTTTTTCAATTGGTGAATTGGTTAACTGAACATTTGTCAAATGATTTTAACACACTTAATCAAATGTACAATAAAAAAAAAAACAACTTTAAAACGAGAACAACAATAAAATCAACAAAAACGTGTATTTTTCCTTAACATACATGATATCAAAGGAAAAAGAATCCCAAGCAGGTCTATATCATTTACCTGAGACATAGAAAGCATTGCATAATGATACTGAACAATGTTTGAAGATGGCAATAAAACTTTATTTCTTTAAAACTTTTAAAACATGTAAACTTGTATAGGGACATCTTTGCTTAATATCTACTAAATTTTCTCAGATTCAATCTAGAAGTAGTGAAGACAAATTTAGAAATGTAAAAACTCACTAAATATCAAATTTGACAGCTAGCATAAGAATTTAAGGTTCAGTTTTGCTACATAGCGGCTAGGCAAGCAGAGCGTTCAGTTACATAGCAGAGCTAGCGGCTACGTAGCCACCATGATTCTGAAAGCATTCCTGTTAAATTTTGGACAGGAGTTCCCTTAAAATACATACATCTACATTTTGTGATCTTTGTGCATACCAAGTTTCATTAAAATCCTCCCAAGAGTTTTTGGGGAATTGTGAAGACAATCTGTATCAAGATGGAATGATGGAAGGAAGGAATGAGGAATAATATTAAAACTACATGCTCCAAATGCTACACATGGCATGGGCATATAAAATAAAAAGTTGTCATTTTTCAATACGTTACACAAAATCCAGACAAAGCTGGTAAATCATGGAAAACTAGACAGCATGCCAATGTGCCACAAATGCCCCTGCTAGCAGCAAAACTTCAGTCCTGATATTGAGATCTTTTCTTGTAACAAGTGTTAATTAAAATTATCACAAGGGTTCTGGAGGAGTTGCGAAGAAAAAATGAATTTACTATAATTTACATGCGTAATATCTAAGTCCAAGGGCCATAACTCCTTTAAAATGTTTTGGACAGGTGGTTGGTTAATTGGTGATTTTCGTCGCTTTCAACAATTTTTTTCAGTTATATTGCGACATGGAAGCAGGAGGTTACCAACCTCTTCGATGTAGTGATGCAATCCGTGAAACGAACCTGGATCGTCATCGCCGCAAGCCAAGTGCTTAACCACTACACCAAGCCTGCCCCTTCTTTTGGACAGCATTCAAATATTAGTATGCATATCTACATATTCATGATATTGTGCAGGGCTTTTTTTCTGCTCATTTTATGGCCAATATTCGGCCATCTTCCAAATTGTAAATCTAATCTTTTTTTCCCAATTTTGGGCAAGATATTACAGCTGTCCAAACGGTACAAATACTTCCCACAGCAACAAAATGGAGACATGCATCTCTTTATGACAACTCATGAGGCATCCATACAGCAGGTATAACTAGCAAAACTATTACAATGTTCTCAAAGAAACACATGTGCAACTTTTGAGATGTACTTTGAAAGCATAGGTCTTATTATTCATGTGTTTGGTTACTAACTTCAAATTTCATCCACATCCAGCTTTTTATTCCAATGCTTAGGTCAGCAAAACAATCATGCTGAAATGCTACTATACACGGATTTATTATCATAGAGGTCAAAGGCCAAAGTAAAGGTCACAGTGACCTAGTTCTGTTTAAAGATTGATTCTGCTGTAAAATCATGAATTTTTCAAAGGGGTGGTTGTTTACATTTGAATTTTGGCCAATTTTGGGGGGTGACCCCCTTCCAGCATGATTTTCTCGAAATTAAGGTGAATAACCTATGGTAAACTGTTAAAATTCTGATAGAGGAGGGTCTGACAAACATTTTGTTATGTGGATAATATATAGCTGAAATGCAGCATGTTGTGTAAATCTTGCTGGAAGTTTGGTAATTTAACATGGGACCCTATGGGAAATGGAATTACTATGCTTTTACCTATATAATTCACCATAGACTACAGTTTCCTCCCTTGTTTCTTGTACCAGGCACATAGTCCAAAAATCAAAGGCTTGAAGAGCCACAAAGGCGTCGAGCTAAATTTGATTTAAAGCTCTCAAAAATAGCAGAAATTGACTAGTCGTGTTCATCTTTTTTGTTGAATATCCGATAATTTTTGAAATTGAGTAAAAATAAAAGCTTAAGGACCAACAGCCATTATATATATAATATATCATCAGAACATTTTATTGTTCTTTACGTCATTCTTGCAGAAATATGTCAAATATCTTTTCACAAAGAATGTACATGTGAAATCAATCGAACGCCATTGCCATTTTTTTTTTGCAAAGATAGAAATGGACGAGTTGTTACCATTGCCTGTAAAATATGGAAGCCTTATGCTTAATTTGTTTTTAAGATATGGTCTAGGTTACTGTTTTTGTCTATGCTACTAACACTGACACTAGGGCCAACACTTTCTATATATCGTCCATACACACTAGCTATTATTCGATCGTTTACTGTATGTGCACGCGTAAGGGCTACAATGCTATGCCGTTCGCCGTAATGACGCAAGCCGATTGTGCATCACAATCGGTTGATTTGGAATAAAATCTTCACATTTAAGTTATACGTAATTTATTTTTCATGCATTCAATCTAAAATTCTGTCTTTATCCATGCTATCATCCTTTACATCCTCATTAAATTTTGTAGGCGATTTGAAAACTTTATCGGCTGTCATTTTTTAAGCCCTCGTGGGAACTTTTCAGATATGTGGAAGACCATGTGATATATACACATGCTACTTCCCTAATAAGGAAAAAATGAGGCGTGGCTTTAGAAATTTTAGCGGTAAAATTCACCACTGCGCAAAAACAAGTAATTCTCATTTACATAAAGCTATTTGGCTTGATGACCAACGTCTTGATCATTTAATGCAATTCCGCTTGCAACCTAAACTTTTTAAAAAGCTATGCTTGTTTAAGTTAGCCTGGAGTTACCTGCTCTTGCTTGCTATCCCTGCGCGAAGAGACAAGTGACCACCGCCATTTTGTAGAGGCTATTCCCTGTCCAGCAAGTGTTATTTATAGCACAGACTGTAAGGGCAGATAAGAAGCTGTACACACTGCGGGTAGATACTTTTAAAATTCGTCTGCATTAGCATACACAGCATAGGTATACTGTACCTGACGTAATTTACGAGAGGCTCATGATGTTTAGCCTTGAGGATGTAATTAATTTGCCGATATTTGTTGATTCTAGGTTAAATGAATGAAACAAAACGGAATCCAGTGAGATAAAAATAACCGATAACGCGTCACTTGAACCTAGGTCAGCCTCGTTATGAATTAGTGGTCACCTGTCTAGTTATCTTTGTGATACGCATTGCCAGTCTATATTTAGGATTCTATGAAATATTTTATTTGTTCTTTATTAGACTGAAATTTATATCTACATATATTATTATAACATTATTTATATTATTATATATATTTCGAAGATAGCGCGATCGGTTTCCATATTTGCGCTCAATGTCAAATTAGGCCATGATCGCGTGTGTTACAAGCGTTCTACTACGATTTCTCCAAATAAGGCAATATGTCCCGTGGTCTTCCCCATATTTGGAAAAGTTCCCATGGAGTGCGATTGTAATTCATAATCGGCTTGCGTCATCACGGCGAATGAATATTTTAACACACACAATAAGCGAATGAATAATACGTGTTTTAGGGCAATATATTGATAATTTAAGTTAAGCAGACTTATGCTTTAACCTATTTCTGTGCAATGAAATTTCAATAACAAGGATAACAAAGGCGGTTTTGCAAGAACTTTTACTACTTCAAGTACTTTAAAGAAGGTACTATATGTTACGTGAATTAAAAAGGCAGTGCAGAGGTAAAATTTTTACGATCGCTAGAAGACTGTCGAGCAAATGCTCGACGCCTTAAAAATTAATGTTTGCATCTTTTTCAATTTATTTACCAGTGTTGTCATGGTATTTATAGTGATTTAAACATGCCCTCTGGTAAGAAAAGAGTTTGAAAATAATCATAATCAAAGGACTGAAGATGAAGATGATATCATTTTATCAATAGTATCAAGGATGTAGTCTGGTGAGCAATTTATGCCTAAAAGTAATTTGCCTAACGGGAGGTAACTCATACCCTCACGATGATGTAACATTTTTAGTCGTGATAGAAAATACAGAAGTAATATTCAATAATTTGTCTATTATGCGTGTGTTTGTAAATTATCATGTGATATTGAAGAAAACCGTTTTTAGAGTTATTCTATTGACCAAAACTTGTTTACAACATACCGGTTTCCGTTGCTCTAGTAATCGATGATATAGATCTCTATGCAGCAAATACGAAATGGGATAAATAAAATATTTTAAAACCAAAAAAAGCACAAGGTAGTCAACTAAAAGCGAAGGCCAGTATATTTATTTAATATGTTGAAACAATAAAAAACTAAATTTAATGAACAAGAGACAGTTTTTATTTCTAACCCTCAGAGTGCTAACGTATTTGAAGATGGCTGAAGATTTACGTCATACAGTAGAGGACGATGTCATTGAGACGCTACGTCTTAATGACGTGATGTTGTCGCACCTGCTGTATATGCTGTATATGTTGAAAAGTATGGTGTCTTTGAGCCATTATATCTCAGGACTCGTTCACAGTAGAGGCATGATTTACATATCATTAAAAAGAAGATATTTTAAACTTTTAAATAATACTACGATGTTCTTACTGACATATTTATTGAAGTAGTTATATATGTACCACAAAGGCAGATTTTTTAAGGAAATATATGTACTTGTTTTCCAAATAGCCTCCATCTTCCTAAAAGGGGGGAGGGCATTAATGTGTTTATATATTTTGATTGTATCGAATCTAAATATGGTTTTAATTTGAAATGTCATTAGAAGCTTATATGTATACAAAACAATTCCTTTCTTGATCATGAAAAAGAAATATTTCATTCAATATATATTAAACACAAATGAGGTTATAGTAAAATGGAGGGAGGGTGTAATATCTATCAAATTTCTTTGTAAAACGCTCTATTACCTATTGTAATTTTATGTTGTTTTGACTTATGACAGACCATTGCACATTACAGTGTAATATCACAGTGATGCAGATTACAGAAATTATCAAATAAGTGTACTTCTTGTGAAATTGTCATCATTTTAGTAGGTTTGTTTAATTACTATAGCCACTATGAAACACTTCGTAAGTTGTCAGAGCTTTCCCTTATCCTTGTTATTTTTCCAATCAATCAGTATAAATTCATAAGCTTATCTACCAAAATAAAAAAGCCCAATCTTTTCTGTGTCATATTTGTGAAAAAAACTATGTAACCTGCTCTAAAATGACATTTCTCTATATCGAAATAGGCATGACACAGTGTTAATTTGCATTCATTCTAGTACAATAATTTGTTCCTAAACATGATACGTTTTTGTTATTATTTAATCTATCTTTGTCTGTTCTTATAGAATACAATGTATGCATGAAATAGTCAGTTGTAGATTTTAATTCTTCTTACTAGTTCACCAGACTACCCCCTTAATTGAGGACTAGTTTCATTCTTACAATTAACAGTACAAATTCAAAATGACTCTTGAATCAATACTGAGTTATTCTAATCAATTTTCTTTTAATGAAACAAATTTGAAGTGGGAATAGTTATACGAAGCTTGCATTCAAGTCTGCATCCCAAGATGAACCATTGGCACAAGTTTGGGAATTTTTGCACACTGTTTCATCAAGACGACTTGGCATACAGCCAAGTTTTTTATTTTTACAAGTTTGTTGCAAACTGAGGTACCCCCAACAGGTTAACCAAATCACTGAAGTGGAAAACTGTCACATGAAGCAATCGAACCAGGTACTCTAGTGTGGATCCCATAGATGAATCATTGGTGCAACTTTGGTACTTGTACTGTCCATAACTGAGATACTTGTGCCCAAAACAGGATACCAAAATGACTCAAATGGAACAAGCAAATTCAGAGAATTGTGGTTCCCTGTTTTGACGCTCTAACAGTTAAGGGTGCAGTGATCTGTGACATTGTCATTGTTGTGCATGTCTACAGATACAGGAAAGGTATTGCAACTAGGCACAAACATGCCAGATATGATGGCCCTATGTTATGACCAAGTTTTTGTGACAGACAGATAGACAGAGAGACGCATGGACATGTGATCATAAAACTGTCCTTGCTCTGACCATTTGCTGTGGATTTGACGAGTACAAAGACAGAGAAGACATGGTGAATCCATGTTTGTAATTAGGAGGGGGTTGTAATCAGATGAGGGTGCATGTTCCTGAGGATACATAACTGTCAAGATAAACTAGTTAATTCTAAGATGTCAAAAGTAATTATCTTAAATGGAAAGTCTCATCACAAGGAATCTACATGTGAAGTTGTACCTCTACTGGATCAAAAGTTATAGCCCAAGTTAAAGTTTTTTGTGACAGACTGACAGATGGAGGAATGAGTATTATGAGATGTAATGTCCCCTTGCTTTCACAAAAGCGGGGGACAAAAAGTGATGTTAAAAAAACATTCTAATTACCTTGTTTTGTTTTGATAATTCTGAATGGTCCACACATGTATAACCACGATATACCGTCCTCACATTTATTAATACATTAATAGTCATTATACCTACTCTTTGTCCACATTGCCTCTGACTCCAACTATCAAAAGTTCTTTCTGAACCAACTTCGTTCACTGCTCTTAACGTCCATCTTAAATTTGCAAGTTCTACCACTCACGTGCACAATTATTACAATCAAGTCAAACCAACAAAACTGACAACGTACATGACATGCATGCATACCACCGACACTGTGCAACATGTTTTCCATCATGTTACTTCATCTCCCTGCGCCGGAGCAAATCTGCCTGTTCAGCTGTTTACGATGCGATGTCAAGTCACTCATGTATGAATCAATTTGTGATTAGTATTTTAATCATGCAATTTTAAGAATATGAAACTGAAGAAACGTCTTATGTCGGTGCACTAAATATCAATTCGTTTCTTGGAAGAATTTTATACATGATGCTATTCCTCCCTTGGCAACGCGGAATTTGGAAAGGAAAAGGGGGGGGGGGGGGGCAATTTCACGTTAATACCCAACTCTGGTGAAACTTACGCAGAATGTTTACAATACAGAAAGGAAAATATTTAACTTATACAGTCTGCTGTCCCACTTTAATCAAGTAAAACATCAATTTTTTGGCATAACGTTATCAAAAGCATGTTGTTATTGTGGTTGGCAAGGGCCGACGGAAAGGCCAGAAAATATGCGATCTGTGCGAAGTAATCAAAGACTGAATGAAAACATAGGTTACACGCCAGTTAGTTTCAAAAATATCATCGTGTTTGTTCAGCTCTGGTATAGACTTTCCATACATCTTCCTAAATAATTTGCTGAATATGTAATTATTAACATACCAGAAGTATCAAATGTTCATGAATATTTGCAAATTTAATGCACATAATCATGGACCTATTTCACTGAGTGTAGGAATACATGAGCAAAGGGGTGAATCCCAATATGGCAGCGCCCATGACCCGGGTCCATAACAGTGTAACACTTTGCGTTACAAAAATGATATTAAAGCTTTTTGGTGCATTCTTCAGTATGTCACGAGGCTGAAATGTTGTCGCATGAATACACTGCAACAAGACTTGAGAGTGAGGTCATAGGGGTCAAGAGTTGTATTGATAGACATTTTGAATTTGGTGTATGCAATTTTTTCTGTAGATAATGAAATGACAACTCTTATGTAGTACAACAACATACATAAATTTCAGAAAAAAAATTAGCGGTGGGATTTTTGCAATGATTTTCTAATTTACAAAGGAAACAACAGGGAAAAAAACTGTAGTCTATGGTCAATTGATGAAGTGGAAATCATGAACAAAATTGTAAATGAGGAACCACAAACCGGTAAACCGGCCCAGATACCTATCAAATAGCATCAGCAAATCCTCTTCACACACTGGTATTTATCTGGACTGTTGTTAACTGTGTGTTAGGTAAAACACAACTTACAAAAGTCTGAATAAATACAAAGGTAAATTTGGGACGATTTTCCGAAGCTAGCGTACCATTATTAATTTTCCCTTTTATTTCTCAGAAGGGAAAATGAAACTAAAGGTAGGGTCCTATATGTCTCACGATGGTCACAACTCCAAATACTATGTTACAGAAGAGCCTATATCGCTCTATCGAAATCACCAAGTCCAAATAAATGTCAAAAAAAAATTTTTAAATTTGATTTTGGAAGGGAACTAAAATGACAATACGTCTTTACTCATCCCTCTAGATCATTTCTACGCATTCTGTTTGTCTCTGTATACAGCCCATGTGAAAAAGAATATTGTAAAAGGAGGGTACTCTTTTGTGACCTACTTTTGACTATGGTGGCGCCACCTGTAAAGAGGTCTGGACGAAAACAACAGAATTTGAAGAGGATCATAAGTGACTTATTTCTACCAATATTTATTAAAATCCTTCCAACAGTTTTGCAGAAAAAGTTGAAAATGTGAAAAATGGCCAACCCCCTCCCCCCCTCCTTTTTTTGGATGTCTTAAAAAATTCATAAAAAATCCAAAAACTGAGATATTGACAAAATTCTTTCACAATAATATTCCTTACCACAATTCTGATCAAAATAATCATTAAGAAATCATCAATTAACTGAAAAACATGACACTTTTCTGCATTGAAATGACTAAGTCCAGAAACACGTCAAAAAGTGTAAATTTTTATTTGACGGATCTTAACCCTGAACGTAATGTTTGATAACCCATCTTTATAGATTGTTGAAATGCAATTAGTATCCCCATTTATGTACTGGTTCTGGAGGAGAAAATGTTTGAAGAGGGGTACCGTTTTGGGCACTTAAGAAATCTGGATCCCGAACACAATTTTAGTAGGGGACCTTGAGTACATCATTTATACAAAGTTTGATCCAAATCTGCAATGTAGCTCCAGAGAAAAAGTCGCACTATGACTATAGCTTACTTGAGCCTTTGGCTCAGGTGAGCTAAAAACCTAAAAACTTTGACAGCAAAACCTGCACCATAGATTTTATGTTTAAACATGCAGCATTGTCATCCATGCCAAGTTATCCAACGGAATAAAATTATGGAAATGCCACCGCAAATGCCTTAAAGTCCACCTAACGCTTACAGTCCCAGACTCGGGACTCTGACCACAACACATGTAGCCACAAAATACCTCTTTCTGATGATTCTACCCAGTCGTCTTCTACTGACTCTGAAGGTGAGTCAATATTTCAGGACCAAAGACTATTCACCATCTCAAAATACGAGAAGAAAATATAAGTGGCTGTATTTCAGTTGTGGAAATGGCTCTGTACAAGCACAAATAAACGAGAAGTTTGAATGTCTCTTTCTTTTATATTCTATCAACAGTATATATATTATCTTATCATATCTTATATTAAACAAGAAATCGTCAAGGACGGTATGACCGGATTGCAAATGCTAAACGCAAAATGTTGACGACGACCAGACGAACCGACCAATTTTGCCAATTTATTAACCAGAATTGCTTTGCATTAACATTAACAATACATGTATGCAAGTGGTCACCCTAAAGGCAAAAAACAGTGTGTGTTCACTGAAGCGTAAAGTCAAGGTAAAGGTCACTAAATTTTTGTAGTGGTTGGATAGAACATTCAAGTATCTACAAACCTACCAACTTTGACATAAGTACCCTTTAGGGTATTAAAGAAACCAAGCTAAACGCAAATGCTAAACACAAAACGTTGATGCTGTGCAGACGGACGGACGGACAGATGGATTTTGCCAATTCATAGACCAGAATTGCTTTGCAAAAACATTTACAATACATGTATGCAAGTGGTCACCCTAAAGACATAAAACAGTGTGTGTTCACTGAAGCATAAAGTCAAGGTCAAGTTCACTAAATTTTTGTATTGGTTGGATAGAACATTCAAGTATGTACAAACCTACCAACTTTGACATAAGTACCCTTTAGGGTATGAAAGAAACCAAGCTAAACGCAAATGCTAAACGCAAAATGTTAATCCCTGCGGACCGACGGACTGACAGACGGTTTTCACCAATTCATAGACAGAAATTGCTTTGCAATCCAGTCAAAGAAGTAACCAGTTTAAAAAAAACGCCACAAAATTCCCAATTCCAGCGTGATGGGCCATGTTTCTAAAAAAGTGAAGAAAAGCCCTGTTGTGATCTTTCTTTGTACCTATTTTAATGATCTAAGCTATGCCAAGTATGAATCCAAGGTTAACAAAGAGCATTAAACACAAATACTGTACCTTCGTAAAATGGAGTTATTTTGTAAACTACCATGCATGTTTCCATCAACTTCCCGTCTTCATCTTGTATACAATGGTACACTAAGGGATATTTGCATGTAAAACTTTCTGATCTGGCCTTCCATTCTGTCGCAGTAACTGGACATTTCTTCACAATAATGCGGACTGAACCAATAGGATGCAAGACAAATAGAATGATCAATGATGTGCAGGCCATGCTCCACATTTTAGCCTGAAAAAATAACAAGAGTTGTCAGAAGACAAAAGAGCTCACCAGTGTCAATCAAATTTAAATAGCAAAAGCTTTTTGTAAGTGGGTCATTCTTCAAGGTCAAACCATAAAAAATGTTGAATAAATAATGAAAGATTTTGTCGCAAAGAATACACACATGAGATATTTAAGCCTCATCTCTTATTGTTCATAAACTCTGACCAAGGTCAAGTTTTTTAAAAGTAGGTCAAAACTTAAGGTCATAAGGTCAAATTTTGGTACCTACAAGGAATACGTATTGAAAGATTAAAGGGACATAGTCCGAGACTGGAAAATTTTAGCATGAAAAGAATAAATTACGACAATATCTTATTTTTCCTGTATTACATAAATTATATACATTGCGTTAATTGCAAAATTTAAAACTAAAATCCCTCAATGTTTCCGTAGAATAAAAGTAATTGAGTCGAATTATATTCAGTTGGTATCAATTCCCCAAATAAGGCTATGCTCCACCCATAATCATGCACGTGCGCGGATATTCACTATAAAAAAACAACAAAAATGGTTCACATGGAGGAATACGAGCACGAGAAAAGCAAATGTGTGGTAGAAAATAACCATGCACATACTCAGAGGCCAAAAAAAGAAAATTGGAACAAATGTTAGAATCAGGTAAAGCTCGAGTTTCATTGTCACATGATTTCCTCTGATCGACCTCATCAATATTCAAGAAGTTGGCGTGGTTATGTTGCAAATTTAAAACAGGCATATCTCGTTAACGACATCGACTTTGGTAACGATACTTTTTACACATCTTAGATAATATACTAGTAATTGTTTGCCGTTTAAGAAATCCGTTTACATTTTTTCATACTTTTCCCGACTTCAATCGGACCATGCTCCTATAAGGCACTGTCTCTCATTGTTCTGAAGTTAAGATCCAGGTTAAAGTTTTTGTCTACAAATGACGACAACAACAACGCTATGGACATTCGTCCTTGTGAGCTATATAGAAACAGAATCTAAATGAGTGAAAAAAAAAAAAAAAACCAAACAAACAAATACAAATAAGGATTTGCAATAGCTTAGCATCTGCTGAGTTTTCAGCATTTTGGAACTCATTTGGCCAAAAGAAAATATATATGCATGTTTCCTGTAACCCAACCGACACTAATTTCGGTCCAAACTAGTGTGTTTATCGGAGGTGATTTAAGAATCGATAATAATAAGATCATTGGAAAAGGTTAAAATCGGAAATCCGTATTCTCTGAAATCTAGAGTTTGACAAACAATAGATCACATAGCAAATCTGATTTTGATCATCTTTCATTTGACCGATTCGGCGGCGGCGTTTTAGTAACATGGACATAACTCACATGGCAGCCGTTGGATGTCTTTAGAAGCTGGCAACCAGTGAAAATCGCTGATTTTGGATAGAACATTCAAGTATCTACAAACCTACCAACTTTGACATAAGTACCCTTTAGGGTATGAAAGAAACCAAGCTAAATGCTAAACACAAAACATTGATGCTGTGGCCAAAACCCACCAGTCACTTTTTTTTTTCTTTCAAAAATATAAATTTGAGAAATTTATTTCACAGTTGAAAATTACCGTATGTCTGAGTCTGTGCAACAAGCATTTAAAGCCACATACATGTAATAACCGAAGAGATTTTTCAAAGTATCTGCATGTTCAATACAGTTTCCCAGATAACAAAGTCATATACTTTCTAGAAATCCCCAAAAACTATGTAAGTAACATTCGTGAAAAAGCGCATGGCACACATTTTGTATAGACATTTTTAAGATAGTAATTTAGTAAACTGTAAGTCTTAAAATTCGTATATGAACAATATCTTTTTCTGACGCCTAGATACAAAACCTGAACATTCCTCTGCAAATGAAACAAAACACTTTTCTCTTCGGTTTGAAGCTTGCCGTCTGGAACGGCTATTGCTTAGGCACGTGCAGTTATCGTGAAAAGGTCTGTGTAGTAGTTACCCCATTGAAAATTGTTAGTTATGGTAAGATTACACCATGAACGAATGCACGATTCCACTTAGTGCGCAATGCCTAGTGTTGTGCCAAATGGCGCATTTTATAATTGCACATTTAATGTGTAAAAGTAAAAGTTAACATTATTCCATAAAGGTCATAGTGTATGCATAGATTTTGAAAAGAAAATTTATGAATTTTTCACCTTTAAATGATTTTTCAACTTGTTAATCAATTTAAATATGTATCATTGATTTATATTTAACTGTAAAGTTTGTAGTGTCCTCAACAAATTTCTAGTCAGCAATTTAAAAAAAAAAAACTGAATTCTTTCTCCTAAATGAAAAAAAAAATTTCTGATAAATATCTTCTTAAAAAAACTAGGTAAAGTAGCATACTATATTTAGTATGGTTATTATTTATTCAAACAAAATTATAAGAAACCTGATATCCTTTAGACTAAGTTATATATGTACTAAATATCATTAAATGTGATGTTTTTCATTTAAACAGTTTATAAAGCATTTAGAATGGTTAAACAAATATTTCTATTTTTAAAAAACTTTTCTTGTTGTTATGATTTACAAAAAATAAATTTGAATTATTGACAGGACAAAAAAATTCAGGCATCCATTTTCTACATATGTCTACTACTTTTTAAGCCTTGAATGATGGACAAATCAACAAAAATGATTTTTTACTGGAATATATACGTGAAGTGATATCAAAAAAGGATGAAGATAATACACAAATCATTTTATCATAATATTTGGAATTATTTCTTATTCTTTTTCTAATTCTCATATCACTTGGTTATAATATCAGTTTGGCATTGCATAAATATAATTTAAACCTAGAAATAATGTATTCAACCTAATGTTTTATAAACTTGTACATAACATATGCACATTGAAAGGCTTGATGATAGACCCCTATATCATATCAAGTTCAATATTTTCCTAACCAGAAGACATTACTCAGAGATTTTTTAGCACAAGTTACTATTCATATACGAGATATGAAAAATAAAGAAAAAAGTTGGAAAAAAGGTATTTTATTTTGCCCCAAAAATGTAACCCTCTTGGCACTTTTATTGTGAAACAGCTGCAAAGAAAATTGAAAGCAACTTTCTGGGAGGGAAGTGATTATTAAAATGTGGGAGTTTTCGCCAATGCGGGAGTTTTAGCTCATCCATGCGAGAGAGCCCCTAATGTCGGAATTTTCGAAAAAAAAACTGTCAAGAATGCCGGAGACTCCCACATAATACAGGAGTGTTGAGAGGTATGTATGAGTTAGAAACGACGTTGAATGTCAGCAACCTTAAGACGCCATAAGGACCTTTCATTGTTCTTTACGTCATTTTTGTGGGAATGCATTTTTTCCTCCCTTAACACTATAGGACACATGGACTAGCGGTGATTTTACGGCCGTCTCAATAAAAATCAAACCCTCGTTTAGCGTAACTTATAATTGAACATGTTAAACTCTAGTAAATACATCAATACATAGATCATCTGAATGTGAATCTGAAGTATAGATTAGTGTATCGATAGTCAATCCTGCTGTGATTTTAGTAAATAAGCTTAGTAAGAGAATAGAAAGTAATGGATTTGATATTCTTTTAAACAACAAGCTTTAGCACAAGGGTCTGGGGAGCCCAGTGAAAAAATCAAAGGACCTGAAGATCCTGAAAGATACTCCTACTCGCATCTTGTTGTAAGTAGAGATCTATATGTATCACTCTAAGTGTCCTTACATTTTGTATGAAATGAATTGAAATAAGTTATGTTATTACAAATGAATGAAAATAAGGTAGTGCACAGAGAAACTTACTCATAAGGTTATCCCATCATTATGTGATTCAATGGCAGTCATAGGTTCAGTTGGTGGGGGGGCTCTTCCCCCTTCCACCACATATTTCCTAGTAAAAATCCAGGTTTGGCACCAAAAATGGCCGGGTAGTTTGACTAATACACATGTGGGCCCCCCCTTAAAGGAAATCCTGGATCTGCCACAGCATGGAGTGTCCATCTTTTCCAGCTAGGTGATTTAATTTTTATTTAAATACTGATTTGTATATTTAAAGACTAAATTGGTTATCAAAATTATGGGATGAGATTGATAAACTAAAAGAAACAGTGTTTCATGAAACACATTATCCTTTTAGTGAAGAAAAAAGAGGAGTTACTGGCTCAGTTATGTGGCAGAAGTCACCATGGAGCTATACAATACATGAATATAAATAATATACTAGCACATATTACACATTACAAAAATATTTAATTGTAGTGCAATTATGACACCGACTTCGAACGGTCATTTAATTTGACAAAAGCCAAACAAATGGTGTGGTTAACCGGTTTACGGGCCCACCTTCCCACTCACCGTAACAGCACTCACCGTAACAGCAGAACAATCAAAGGACGTACATTTAAAAATTTATAAATAATCCCCCATGTAAAGAACAAGGTCAACAGGTATCGCATATTGAGAGGTCATAAAAATATAAACACATAATGATATAAAAATATATGCAATATCAACATGATAAACCGTGCTCTGCCAGTCTGAAAGCGAGCTAATACACTAGATCTGTAGGAGTCCCGACTAACAATCAGAGGGGACGAGGTTCAGGACCATGTCTCCTCTGAAAGAGGTTTGGACAAGGCCCGTCATATAGTCCCCACCGCCCTGTTAGTCAGCATGAAGGCTGCACGCTGAGTTATGATGTTTCCACATAACATCCTTAATTCTCAGTAACTACAGTGTATTGCAATGAAAATAGTCCGAGATTCTTGCTCTTCTCCCACTTTCGATATCGGCGATTTGCGGAAAATCCAACGTTTGATGAACAGAGTCTCTCTGACAAACCACTGATACCAAAAGCGGGAGAAGAGCAGAGAATCTAGGACTAGCCTACAATAAAAATTGTGATGTAGTCCCTAGACAAGTCAATTTGACCGTAGTTCGGGTAAAGCAAAGCATGAATAAAAATCATTTCATTAAACATATCGTGATACATTTGTAGTTTGAATTGTGTTATCTTTATTAAATATCAAAATTAACATTTCAAAATGTGAAAATTACGAGAAAAGAGACAAGGAAGTTGGCAATTAATTACACGTATAAATGTTGGTTAACAACATTCAGACATCCTCGACTTTAAGTGTTGATTGTGAACATAAATTCATACATGTACACCGTCGTTTTCGCCTTGGCTGGGGAGGGAATGTTTTCTAAAATAATGGTGGTCAAAACTTATTTTTACGAAAAGACTCTTACAATGAATCGATTAAATCATCACAGCTGTCCTCGCTAGAATAGACAAACATTGACACAGACATCGCATTATTTCTTCAAAGGTTGTAGTTGGGTGGACATAAATCTGACCTTTCAACTTTCAGCACGATGACAGTAAGATACTCCTTAATAAGGAATATCTTAAAAAATCAAAATTGAAAATAGTGGTGAAAAAAGAGGCCCAAGTGGGCCTATATCGCTCACCTGAGTACTTAGATGATCAGTCATGCAGGAAGAATGAATTCATTTCTTTTTGCATTACTGTGACTAAGTCAACACAAATGTTGAAAATATGTCAAATTTTATTTCAGACCTGAATAAAAAACAACACTTTTTTGCACATCCATTCAGGTGATTTTGATATTAAGCATTTGCTTTGTCTCTGCAAGATGTCATTCAGGGCAACAAGTTAGTCATTTTCTTTAAGTGGGGCCTTTTGTTGACTGATTTCAAGTCTGGGTCATGAACAACAATTGTTTCAAATATTGTCCAGATCTAACAAAATTGCCTAACTTCATATGTTGAGTGTTGAGAAACATCTAAAAACTTATTTAGATGTGTAAAGAAATGAAAAAAAGAAATTTTGACCACAGCTGGATTTGAACCGCTACTCTCCTTATTTCAATTACCATGTGGTATATGTACCATTGAGAAACCTATTTTTTAGACATGGTGACATTATCTGTTAACCAATTTGGATGAAATTTACCAAATTGATAGAGGGCCTATAGTACTTCATGTATTCCATGTTTCATTAAAATCTTTCATTTGGTATAACAGCAGAAGTTAAAAATGTGAAGAATTGTTCCTATACACCCTCATTTCGAAGTCTTAAAACTTCATAGAAAATCCAGAAATAGAGATATTGACAAAATTCTTTCAAAGTAACATTCCTTATCATAATTATGATCACAATAGTCCATAAGATATCATCCAAAAAAAATGTCGAAAAAAAAAAAAATTATAAAATTTGATTTTGGAAGGGAACCAAAATGACAATACGTCTTTACTCATCCCTCTAGATCATTTCTATGCATCCTGTTTGTCTCTGTATACAGCCAGTATGAAGAAGAATATTATCAAAGGAGGGTACTCTTCTGTGACCTACTTTTGACTATGGTGGCGCCACCTGTATAGAGGTCTGGACAAAAACAACACAATCTGAAGAGGATCATAAGTGACTTATTTCTACCAAGATTTCTTAAAATCCTTCCAACAGTTTTGCATAAAAAGTTGACAATGTGAAAAATAGCCAACCCCCTCCCCCCCTCCTTTTTATATTTTGGAAGTCTTAGAAAATTCCTGAAAAATCCAAAAATTGAGATATTGACAAAATTTTTTCACAATAATATTCCTTACCACAATTCTGATCAAAATAGTCATTAAGAAACCATCAAAATCAATTAACTGAAAAACATGACACATTTTTGCATTGAAATGACTAAGTCCAGAAACATGTAAAAAAAGCGTATATTGTTATTTGACGGATTTTAACCCCGAACACAATTTTTGATAACCCATCTTTAGAGATTGTTGAAATGAAATTAGTTTCCCCATTTATGTACTGGTTCTGGAGGAGAAGATGTTCGAAGAGGAGTACTGTTTTGGGCACTTTTGGCCCCGCCCTGGATCCACCCCTGAGGGAATCTGGATCCTGAACACAATTTTAGTAGAGGACCTTTAATACATCATTTATATAAAGTTTGATAAAAATCTGCAATGAAGTTGCAGAGAAGAAGTCGAAAATGTGAAAAAGTTAATGACGGACGGACGATGACGACGGCGGATGACAGACGACAGACTGCACACTTTGACTATAACTCATTTGAGCCTTTGACTCAGGTGAGCTAAAAAGTGAACATGATGGAGTTGAAATCTCAGATGACCATAATGGTGAGAACGATACATCTCAGTCTGGTTTGTCACATGTCCATGATGTTGATCATGAAAGTTCAGATTTCACTAAGTGATAAAAGAACTGAACAGTGGCTAGAGTTCTGACAGAGACATTTACACATATATCTCTTGATCAGATGACAGAAAAAAAATGAAAGGACTTGAAAGTCCTCAAGGTCGGAATTGCATGGTCAAGTACATCAAAGGTAATAAAGTCGTGATCCACCAAGAGATCACACACCAAGCGTGTAGTGTTTAGGATCAGTATTGACAAAAACACGGTCTGCGCACAGGTGCTCGTTTTCATATAAACAACGACTCCGCCCCTGTACATCTCCGTCTCGTTCTATATAGTTATCTCATTCTCTCATCACTTTTGATATTGACAGTAGTGTGAAAATAACAATCTGGACAGTCTCCCGCTGTACATGTACATTTGGGGAAAACCACGTTTACACGTGGAGATCTATAAATAACTGGCTATTTTTAGTAGCATTACATATCAACAACTACCGAGACGTTTGTTTATTGTTGTGACGAGAAGATTGTAGAGTATTTCGAATTCCACTGCTATAAAAAGAAGCGATAGTTTTATTAATTATAATACAACAGATACTAGTACGGACTAGTAGTGTACTTCTTAAATTACGGCACAGCTAAACAATAATGTCAGTCGTACTTTTTCGGGACTTTCTGTCGAGTATTCGGAAAGACTGCATGTCCTCCAGCGCATGAATATAACTCGTCTAAATCGATGGAATAACGGCACATCTATTTTCTCATCTGATCAAACTTATCTTGTATTGACTCGTACAATATGAATTTTAAGTACTGAAAGTAAATCTAATCACGCTTTTTCTAAATATCGACGCACTATTTATACACGAGGAGGTATTTTCTGCGTTCCACGCATTCTCCACAGCTTATTGTAACGACTAGGGTCTGGAATTGCTATGCAATTCCGACCAAAAACAGGATGTTAAAGATTTGATGTGAATGTTTATAAAACAGACCTTTTTCCTTTTGATCTTATATTTCATTCCATTGCCAGATATACTATAATTTTACTCTGACGTCACTACCGTATTCTTTCATCAATGTCATAACGAAAATTCCAGCAATAATAGCATATCTGGAAAAGGCCCCCTGCATCATACATGTATGTAGTGGTGGAAAAAAATGCTTCATTACATGTAAATATAAATGGAGGAAAATTCCCAATTTGGCTAAAAAGACAGGTTTTTTTAGCTCACCTGAGCCGAAGGCTCAAGTGAGCTATTGTGATCAATCACCGTCTGTCGTCCGTCGTCTGTCGTCCGTCGTTAGCTTTTCTACATTTTCAACTTCTTCTCCAGAACCGCTGTACAGAATTTCACCAAACTTCATAGGAAGCAAGTACACAAGTTCCTCTACCAAGTTTGTGTTTTTTGTGCCCATCCGTAATCCAAGATGGCTGCCATTGGCTCTGATTGGTTGACACATTTTCAACTTCTTCTCCAGAACCACTGCACATAATTTCACCAAACCTCATAGGAAGTAACTACTTGAGATCCTCTACAAAGTTTATGTTTTTCTTGCCGATCCGTCATCCAAGATGGCTGCCATTGGCTCTGATTGGTTGACGCATTTTCGACTTCTTCTCCAGAACCGCTGCACAGAATTTCACCAAACGTCATAGGAAGTAAGTACTCAAGGTCCTCTACCAAGTTTGTGTTTTTCGTGTCGATCCATAATCCAAGATGGCCGCCATTAGCTCTGATTGGCTGACACATTTTGGACACTTCAAGATGACTGCACAAAATATCACCAAACCTTATAGAAAGTCTTGTACAAAAAAAGCAAAATTTTCTACTGAAATGAGCTGTCATTTTGTTGTAAATAAGCAATTTGTGCTCAGGTGAGCGATATAGGCCCATTTCGGCCTCTTGTTTCCAATTCCACTGGCCCTGGCCCCTGTCCCAAAAAAGGCTGTGACGGCCCTGGAGCCAACACATATATAGGGTGAAAAGCAAGGCTAGCTTGTTGCCGTCCCTATCACCCAGCTTGTCCGCCCCTCTCGAGTCTCACGAAGTTCCCATTCTCTCATTTTCCAATAAATTCAAAAGACTAAAATGTTTACAAGTAATCCT
This sequence comes from Pteria penguin, assembly GCA_035048485.1. NCBI lineage: Eukaryota > Metazoa > Mollusca > Bivalvia > Pterioida > Pteriidae > Pteria > Pteria penguin. Next base: position 38,058,822 of record CM068584.1, read on the forward strand.
TGTTTTCCCTTACATTAGTACAATGGAATAAACTGCCGAGTTGTGTTGTTTCACTTCCAAAGGTTGAACAGCTCAACGGGCCAAACAATCCCTAGACGCATTACAAAATGAACCAACACTAACAAATAATAACAATTCAGTTTAGGTAATGGATTGTATTCGATCATTTGAATTAACTTCTTCAAATGAGCTATGATTTAAATACTTGTAAAATATATAAAGAAAAAAGAGAAACTTGAAAATAAGTGTACATGAACTGTGTCATAAATGCTCTCTCATAAAAATATATTCTAAAGCACACATACATGTATAAGTAACACAAAATTTCATTAGATGATGAAAGTAAATTAGTAAATTTCAGGTATGTAAATACTTGAGTACACACCACAAATTTTTGATTTGTATTACTGATGTTTGTCAATGTAAACAATATAAGGCAGATCTCGAGAGCATGCCTGGATCGAACTCTAGTGGATCCAATAAGATATTTTTACTACACCGAAATTTTAAGATGGATTTAGTGTATAGGAAATATCAGAAAAGAGGATAGATCAAACATGTAACTATGCAGTACAGTCTGAGAGGGATGATGAGTTTTTATCTCAGGTAGGCTAGATAGTTTTTGTGAAGTTAAGATGCGCTTGTGCAGATGACACAAATTTTATCGAGAGCAACATACTGATGATGAATAATATTGTTTCAATTCAATTATACATTTTTAGTATACAAGTCACATTTTTTTCTGCAAAATGCGTAGTATTTTGTAATGTGTGTGAGCTTTTTTTTGCCGGGGGGGGGGGGGGGGGGGGGGGGGGGGGGGGGGGGGGGGGGGGGGGGGGGGGGGGGGGGTTCCAAAATTTTCGGACCCAAAATTTTTTTATCAGATTTGCCTAAATGTCTTAAATGTATACATTATATATTCTATATCAATACTTGAACTGATTGCAGCTAGCCGCAAGATGTGAGTGCTTTACGTCTCAATAATTGTCATATATTAAGAAGATGTTAAATTATGTCGTTAACAAATTGGTAATATCAAAAGCCCCATTCCATGAAAATCTAATGGGGGTCTGGACACCCCCCCCCCCCCCACTGGATTCGCCCTTGTGCATTTAAGTAAATGGGCACAATCAGCTGTTTTAATTCTCCATATCTGTAGACTATTAAACTGCAGTGTAGACAGTTTGCATTAGAATGGGGATAACATGCTTGATTTTTCAAATTTAAAAACACAAGCATGTTATCCCTTAATAAATAACTCAATTTGATATATAATTCTCCATTATTGGCATTAACCAATCGATTTAATACTTTTTCTTAGAAGTTAGACTAAGTTTTACTAACTGATCATATCAGTCATGTTTCATTGCTAGCAGACTGCCAGACATGTATAATAGATCAAAACCGTCAAAACCGACCCAGCATAGATTATCCTCCACAGATAAAACGACCCAGTATTGTTTATCCCCCCTGCGATCAGTGCGCATTTTCCCCTTTTAGAGATAAAATCCGGTTTGGTTCGAATATTACATCAAGTAAATGAAACTAAATATGCATAATGCATTACATTTTATTTGACAAAATCTCATCGGATATCGGCACATTGCCAGTCGGAAATTGAAATTTTGAAAAATCTAATTTCCCCACATAAGGGCGTGTGGTACATTTTGCAAATCAAAGATATCTCTTTAATCTAGCTGGTCCTAAATGAAAATCAAATTATAAATTGATGTTCCATTAAAACACATTATCACCTACATGTCGAGCAAATGCAGATATAAAGACAAAATTACAAAATGATCAAATTACATTTTAGAAGTGCCAAAAATTACATTTTAAATTATATGAAGTGACATTCAAAGTTTGTTTAACAATTATTGGATCTAGAGAGTGGACATAACATGCAAAAATTATCAGGGAAAGGAACCAGGAACCAAGAGATCCCTACAAATTTTGTGAGAAGTATCACTGATGAGAAGATGATTTTATCTTAGGAAGCTCTTTTCAGTATTTGTATAAGGATCACACGTTGCTGCATACCTACACATATATTTACATACAAGCCTCTCTCACATATATGTAGTCGTCGGTATTATGCACTAATAATCGAAGATTTGGGAAATTGAAGATTTGGGATATGTAATTTTTGTTCCTGTCCATTAGGTCGTCTATCTGTTTGTCTGCAAAAACTTAGACCTTACACATAATGTTTGAATGCTATGTGATAGAGCTTCCATCTTTCACACGAGGAATCTTTGTGATAAGAGGTCAAAGCACAGTAAATCCATTTCCCATAAGGGTCCCATGTTAAATTACCAAACTTCCAGCAAAATTTACACAACATCCTACATTTCGCTGTACATAATCCATAAATCAAAATGTTTCTCAGACCTCCTCTCTCAGAATGTTAACAGTTTACCATAGGTTATCCACCTTAAATTCGAGAAAATCATACTGGAAGGGGCTCACCCCCAAATTTGCCAAAATTCAAATGTAAACAACAACCCATTTTTAGATCATAAAATTTTTACATTAGAGAAATGAGAAAAAAAATCATGATTTTACAGCAGTTTCAATCTTTATTTATAGATTGATAAAATAATTTCATCCAATCACCCTCTCTGATACATTGAAAAAGTACAGTACAGTCCAGAAGGAACTTTGAATGCCCACTATCCACAGTGGGCAGTCCATCTGAAATTTCAGTGGGCATTAGGAGTGGACATTTACCTGAGCTATAAGCTGTCCAAGACTCTCATTAATTACTGTTCTTTGACAATCTGACTAAAGTCATATCTTCATTTTGCTTCTCTATTTGTCCTATTGCGGATAAAGATCTGGTGAAACTCCGTAAGAGGTCATGTTCTGGTGAACTCTGATTTTCAGCCAATCAGTGGATCGGCTACAAATTCCTAGGAATGAAATTAACATCCCCAGCATGCGTGACCTACAAGGTTGTTTTTGAACAGTGTTTGTTACATATTGCGTCACTATAACATGCCTAGCCGAGTCATTGATCGGCTATGGGGAATAACGGTTTCGGTGAATGAAACGTCATCAGAGTTCACCAGAACATGACCTCTTACAGAGTTTCGTCAGATCTTTATCCGCAATGGGTCAAATAAAGATATGGTTTTAATCAGATTGTGTTCTTTGACCAAGACCTTTCCAGTCTGTATATTTGAACATCGTGTTCTTTTAAAAATCTTACATCTTGTTCAGACTTAAAAAAAAAATTTTGTTTCCTGTAACCCCACCGACCCCTCAAAAATGGCGCTGAGTTTTATTTTTTTAGTTCGCCATTTACAAGTGCTGCCATTTCCGGAATTGAAATTCTGGAATCAGTTTTCTGAAACTTCACATTGTTGTTATTTTCGGTGTTTTTGAAACAAATATGGCGCCCCCCAATGGTATCAAGCCTCGTGGTACATGATAAATTATGTTGAACAATACCTTTTATTATACATTATGTATGTCCATCTTAGTGTACGCAAAAGTTTAAATTTTTTACAGGACCACAGGTCTGGTGAAAGTAGAAATTTTACCAGACCTGGAGCCATTTTACCAGACTGTCAAATTTTGTGTGATCTTGATGTCAATTATGATATATCCACCTCATTTTAATAATAAAACAGTCATCCATCCATCTTGAGTCTCAGGCCAGTCTCTGCCCTTTTTTCACTTCTCCAAAACACAAGACCCAAATGGGCCTATATCGCTCACCTTAGCACAAATTGCTTATTCACAATAAAATGACAGCTCATTTCAGTAGAAAATTCTGCTTTTTTTCTACAAGACTTTCTATAAGGTTTGGTGGTATTTTGTGCAGTCGTTTTGAAGTGTCCAAAATGTCTCAACCAATTCGAGCCAATGGTGGACATCTTGGATTACGGATGGGCACGAAAAAAAAACACAAACTTGGTAGAGGACCTTCAGTACTTACTTCCTATGAGGTTTGGTGAAATTCTGTGTAGCGGTTCTGGAGAAGAAGTTGAAAATATGTCAACCAATCAGAGCCAATGGTAGCCATTTTGGATTACGGTTCGGCACGAAAAACGCAAACTTGGTAGAGGACCTCGAGTAGTTACTTCCTATGAGGTTTGGTGAAATTCTGTGCAGCTCTTCTGGAGAAGAGGTCCAAAATGTGTCAACCAATCAGAGCCAATGGCGGCCATCTTGGATTACAGATCGGCACGAAAAACACAAACTTTGTAGAGGACCTCAAGTAGTTACTTCCTATGAGGTTTGGTGAAATTCTGTGCAGGGCTTCTGGAGAAGAGGTCCAAAATGTGTCAATAAATCAGAGCCAATGGGGGCCCTCTTGTTTTACGGATGGGCACGAAAAAACACAAACTTGGTAGAGGACCTTGAGTACTTACATCCTATGAGGTTTGGTGAAATTCTGTGCAGCGCTTCTGGAGAAGAAATCGAAAATGTGTCAACCAATCAGAGCCAATGGCAGCCATCTTGGATTACGGATCGGCACGAAAAACACAAACTTGGTAGAGGACCTTGAGTACTTACTTCCTATGAAGTTTAGTGAAATTCTGTGCAGCGGTTCTAGAGAAGAAGTCAAAAATGTAGAAAAGCTAACGACGGACAGACGACGGGTGACAGTCTTTGGCTCAGGTGAGCTAAAAAAGAAAAAAACAAGAGGCCCAAGTGGGCCTATATCGCTCACCTGAGTACCTAGATGATCAGTCATGCATAAAGGAAGAATTCATTTATTTTTGCATTAATCATCTTTTAATGTGACTAAGTCAACACAGATGTTGAAAATATGTCAAATTTTATTTCAGGCTAGAATAAAAAACAACACTTTTTTTGCACATCCATTCAGGGCAACAAGTTAGTCATTTTCTTTAGGTGGGGCCTTTTGTTGACTGATTTCAAGTCTGGGTCATGAACAACAATTGTTTCAAATATTGTCCAGATCTAACTTAAAATTGCCTAATTTCATATGTTGAGTGTTGAGAAACATCTAAAAACTTATTTAGATGTGTAAAGAAATGAAAAAAAAAAATTTTGACCACAGCTGGATTTGAACCGCTACTCTCCATATTTTAATTACCAAGTGGTATATGTACCATTGTGAGAACTGCTTTTTAGACATGGTGGCATTATCTGTTAACCAATTTGGATGAAATTTACCAAATTGATAAAGCCGGCGTGGCCTAGTGGTATCGCGTCGGACTCCTGATCGGGAGGCCGGGGTTCGAGTCCCGCTCTGGCCATGCCGGTGTTCTGTCTTTCGGATGAGACAGTAAAAACCGAGGTCCCGTGTCGTGGTATGCATGGCACGTTAAAGATCCCTCACTGCTTCGGGTGGGTCCGTTGCAAAGGTCAAAATTTGTATGCCCCGCATCAGGCAGATGCCGTCACCATATACGTGAAATATTTGTGGTGTGACATAAAACAAAAAAATCAATCAATCAAAGACCAAATTGATAGAGGACCTTTAGTACTTCATGTATTCCATGTTTCATTAAAATCTTTCATGTGGTATAACAGCAGAAGTGAAAAATGTGATTGAATTGTTCCTATACACCCTCATTTGGAAGTCTTAAAAAATTCATAGAAAATCCAAAAATTGAGATATTGACAAAATTCTTTCAAAGTAACAATCCTTACCATAATTATGATCACAATAGTCCATAAGAAATCATCATTATCAATTAACTAGGAAATATGACACTTTTTTTCTGCATTGAATCACCAAGTCCAAAGAAATGTTGAAAAAAAATTATAAAATTTGATTTTGGAAGGGAACCAAAATGACAATACGTCTTCACTCATCCCTCTAGATCATTTCTATGCATTCTGTTTGTCTCTGTATACAGCCCGTATGAAAAAGAATATTGTTAAAGGAGGGAACCTACTTTTGTGACCTACTTTTGACTATGGTGGCGTCACCTGTAAAGAGGTCTGGACAAAAACAACAGAATTTGAAGAGGATCATAAGTGACTTATTTCTACTAAGATTTATTAAAATCCTTCAAACAGTTTTGTAGAAAAAGTTGAAAATGTGAAAAATGGCCACCCCCCCCCCTTTTTTTTTTTTGGAAGTCTTAAACGTAAAATTCCTAATTTCATATGTTGAGTGTTAAGAAACATCTAAAAACTTATTTAGATGTGTAAAAAAAAAAAAAATATGTTTTTGACCACAGCTGGATTTGAACCGCTACTCTCCATATTTCAATTACCAAGTATTATATGTACCATTGTGAGACCTACTTTTTAGACATGGTGGCATTATCTGTTAACCAATTTGGATGAAATTTACTAAATTGATAGAAGACTTTTAGTACTTCATGTATTCCATGTTTCATTAAAATCTTTCATGTGGTTTTGTAGAAAAAGTTGAAAATGTGAAAAATGGCCAACCCCCCTTTTTTTCGGAAGTCTTAAAAAATTCATAAAAAATCCAAAAATTGAGATAATGACAAAATTCTTTCACAATAATATTCCTTACCACAATTATGATCAAAATAGTCATTAAGAAATCATCAATATCAATTAACTGAAAAACATGACTCTTTTCTTCATTGAAATGACTAAGTCTAGAAACACGTCAAAAAAGCGTAAATTTCTATTTGATGGATCTTAACCCCGAACACAATTTTTAATAACTCATCTTTATAGATTGTTGAAATGCAATTAGTTTCCCCATTTATGTACTGGTTCTGGAGAAGATGATGTTTGAAGAGGGGTACCCTTTTGGGCACTTTTGGTCCCGCCCTGGATCCACCCCTGAGGGAATCTGGATCCCGAACACAATTTTAGTAGGGGACCTTGAGTACATCATTTACACAAAGTTTGATCCAAATCTGCAATGTAGTTCCAGAGAAGAAGTCGAAAATGTGAAAAAGTTAAAGACAGAAGACGACGACGGCGGACGACGACGACGGACGGCGCACTATGACTATAGCTCACTTGAGCCTTTGGCTCAGGTGAGCTAAAAAGCCTACCTACTAACCCTATCTTTTTAGGTCATCTTACAGGAAACATTCATATTTTTTTTTTGCCTCATAACTTTTGATTTGCAAGTGATAGGGTGTTCATCATGCATATTCCTTGTAGCAAGACCTTACCACTGATATCAACAATTTTTACCTTGTGACTCTTGACTTTGACATATTTGACATACTTTTTAAAGACTTAAACCTTGGTCGGAACTTTCGAACAGTAAGTGACATGGATTCATTAAATCTCATTTGTCTGTCCAATCGTTGGTCTGTCCGTCTGCCACAAAAAACTTTAATCTTGGGTCATAACTTTTTAAATGTAAGATGTAGGACCTTCATATTTGGCATGCTTATCCCTAATTGCAATACCTTTCCATTAGTACCCAATTTTGTTTATCATGTGACCTTGACTGTGACTTTTGACCTACTTCAATGTAACCGTAAGACATTGGGCCTTCATATTTGGCTTGTGTGTCCCTAATGTAAATTCTCAATCATGTTAGAATCTAGTATAATATCATCAAACTTTACATGCTCCCACTGCAGATACTTGTAGACATGCACAAACACAATCTTATTAAAACGCGACTTGTATTTCGCTCCTCTACGATACTCTCCATGTACAAGATCTTACAACTGCCGATTCGAGGTCATCTCAGGATGACCTTTCAGACCAGCCAATCAGAATTGGAGTTAGAAATCTTTTGGTGTAATATTACATACAAACAATACCAAAAGATCTCTAACTCAAATTCTGACTGGCTGTACTGAAAGGTCATCCTGAGATGACCTCGAATCTGCAGTTGCAAGATCTTGTACATGGAGAGTATCGTAGAGGAGCGAAGTACAAGTCGCGTTTCAATAAGATTGGCACAAACATGACAATATGTCACCCTTACTGATAGGACCCCAAAAGCGGAGGACCACAGTTTTTGGGGTTTTTTTTTTTGTTTGTTTGTTTTGTTTGCTTGTTTTTTGTTTGTTTGTTCTGTGTCCTTGTGCCATAAGATTTTGAACCACAAAACCATTAAAACAACCAAAGGAAAACCATTTTAGGGATTGACACCTCTTTTTTAAGTATGAAATGGCATCTTGACATAATGATAATGAAATTTTCCCGATGATTCTGCTCAATAATCATACATATATATATATTCTTATTTTACTTTCTGTTGTGTATTTGATATAGTCTACACCATTAAGAATGATGAAAAGGGAACTTGCATGTTTGTTTATTTTCCTCCATGGCCGGCTGATAGGTACATGTATTTCAAATTCAGAAAAAAAGGTAAAATCAAGACTAAGTTACGGTTTGAGTTTTCCGAGTCAACGAGAATCCGGAATCAATAGGGGGAAAAAATGAACCCAGGTCGGTTTATCTGCCTAGGGGGAAAGTCTATGCTGATAATCAGAAGGGGGAAAAACTGTAGGGATAGAATATCCCCTTTAGAGGGGGAAGATCTATACTGAGTCGGTTTATCGGGGGGGGGGGGGACTCTATGCTGGGGGGATAGTCTATGCTACAACACCATTAATACCATAAATAAAAATCTCTTGTCTGACCCCAAATATGGCTGACTACCGAAGGTAACTTCAATAAATTTACACTCAGTGAAAATTAGTATAATAAATAGAAGAGAAGTATATCCATATAATTTTGCTCTATGCTGGGGGGATAGTCTATGCTACAACACCATTAATACCATAAATAAAAATCTCTTGTCTGACCCCAAATATGGCTGACTACCGAAGGTAACTTCAATAAATTTACACTCAGTGAAAATTAGTATAATAAATAGAAGAGAAGTATATCCATATAATTTTGCTCTATGCTGGGGGGATAGTCTATGCTACAACACCATTAATACCATAAATAAAAATCTCTTGTCTGACCCCAAATATGGCTGACTACCGAAGGTAACTTCAATAAATTTACACTCAGTGAAAATTAGTATAATAAATAGAAGAGAAGTATATCCATATAATTTTGGTCAAAATGTATTCAAAGTATTGTTATAACGTACCCAACCCACTAAAACGTACTCAAAGTGAGTTCCATATCATATCGTGTATCGTATCGTGATCCATGTATCGCGATATATCGTATCGCGGTATATCATTGCATCTCTAGTTTTGACCAAAGCTGGGTATGTTTTGGTTGGGTACGTTTTGACATGGGTATGTTTTGATCTGCTCCCAATGTATTTTGTTTATCAAATATTAGCCCTAAATGATTTGGGGTATAAAGATAACGACATCCTTCCAGTGGCACTGCCATAATTCATATTAGCTCAATTGAGCTATATTAAAAAATCAATAAAGCACAAAAAACATAATAATATTTAATATGCAATATAAATATATACATTTTATATATAATTATATAATATAATATAATATCTAATACCTCAATCGAGCTATATTTAAAAATCAATACAGCATAAAAAACAAATTTTGTCCCTCTAGTATAAGTAGTCGTATACTGAGATTATGATCAGTGAGGAACCAAAGTCTCGATGTGTCATCCCGAAAATTAGAACACCGTAGGTGCGGCAGTGGCTATATCCGCGACGGTGGTGTATATAGCCGGTAGTGGCTATGTACACGACCGTCATGTATATAGTCTATCACAGTCTATATACACGATGATCGTATAAATAGCCTGGATGGATGTTATTGTCTATATGCACGATGTTTATATTTACATGTACACGATCGGTTTTTATTGACCTAATTTTATTCATGTTGTAGTTGCTTCCTAAAAACGGGGAATCACTTACCATCATGCGGAAGTCTTTTGGATTCTTCCTGATACCAATGAAATGAAAAGCACCATGTCGTTTACTAGCCCATACCAGTATAACACGACTTTTGTAATTTGATTTCTTGATATGAAATTGAATCATAGAAATTGTATAATAAATATAAATATTGATTTGAATTATGAATTGATAAGAAATAAATAGGAGTGTCATTGCTTTTAAACTGAGGGTCTAGGGTTGGACTCCCCATCTGGGCTCCAAATGTAACAGGGTAAATGCTACCTCTGATAGGATTCGAACTTGGGTACCTTGGTTTAACATTATCCAGTGCTACACTGAATGAGCTATAAGTAATTCCTGTCAGCCGAGTTAGTAACAAGCGGCTGGATACATATGAATATACTGTGGTGGTTTAATTAGTGATCATGTATCAAATCCATGCTTGGCATGCGCTGATCCAGAAATTTTTGTCAGGGGGAGTCCAACCAAAAAAGGTAAATTTTTCTCTTAGATGAAGTGGTGGGGGTCGGGGGAGGTCCAATCCCAAAAATGCCCAAATATTACTATTTTTTTAGTAAAATTTTCGGATGCCAGGGGGTCCAAACCCCTGGTATTCCCCCCCCCCCCCCTCTCTGTATCAGGGTCACAACTTCGTTGAAATTTCCAGTAGCCAAGTGGGCCCCTAGATCATAAATTTTAGGGGCCCACACAGAAAACTACAAGCCCACAATAAATTCAAACAATTTTCTATATTAAATTTAATATATTTATAACATAATAACATTTTATTTTCATTTATATTAATCATTTAATTCAATCTCCCTCTCTATTTCTTTGAAAATTTCCTCTTCTTCTTCATCTTCACTTTTTTCAATCTCCTCTCTTCCTTCAGTTCTCTCTATCTCCTCACTTCTCTCTATCTCTTCACTTCTTTCGATATCCTTGCTTTTCTCCATCTCCTATAGGCTATACTCTGACATCCTTTTGTAAAATTAGATCTGATCTTGTCATACTTTACACACACTGCACAAATTGCCGTCTTCACTGTCATCTAACCAGGGATGATCATTTTTCCATTTGATATTAAAGGGTTGGTTGGTTGGTTGATTGGTGTTTTACGTCGCTTTCAACAATATTTCAGTTATATCGCGACATGGAAGCAGGAGGTTACCAACCTCTTAAACATAGTGGCGCAACCCGGGAATCGAACCCGGATCGTCGGCGCTGCAAGCCAAGCGCTTAACCACTACACCAAGCCTGCCCCTGATATTAAAGGGTCTTGATCTCTTATATTCATAACCTTTGAAATAATCACCCCTATCACCTTTCCATTTTTCACCAGGTTTATTTTTATATGTAATCATTGTTTACTTATATATAAGTGCCTAATTGACAGGAAGGTCTAATGATTTGATGGTCTAATGACCTGATGTTGACCTGATGTATATTTTGAAGAGAATTCATTGCCTATATGCAAATAATTGGATATATTTTTGTTTTGCTTTATAGAAATAATGATAAAAAAGAATATCTTATGTTGAAATTCAAAAATATTTATGCACAGGTGAAGAGAGGCATCAATAACAATTGACCTGATATTGAAATGACCTGATATTCAATAGCTGGTTGTAGGGAGTATTTCCTATCAAAAAACACATTTATTATCATTATAAATTATATTTATTATACAAGTATATGATAATCTATGAATGTAGATAACATAATATACCACCATAGCAACATGAAAGTGGTCAATCAAACGAAAATCTATGACCTGATTCAAGGTTTAATGACCTGATACATTGACCTGATATGTTTTATTGACCTGGTATGCTTTATTGACCTGATGATGTATTATTCTATCTGAATTTACATAATTTTGAATACTGGTACATTAAATGTTTAGAAATAACACAAATTAGCAGGTACTTTTGAAGTGGGAATAAAAAGGAAGGACTGAGAAGGAGAGAGGGAGGGGATGTATCGTCATGCGGAAGTCTTTTGGATTCTTTCTAATACCAACGAAATGAAAAGCGCCAAGTCGTTTACTAGCCCATTTGAGTATAACTCGACTTTTGTAATTTGATTTCTTGATATGAAATTGAATCACAGAAACTGTATGATAAATATAAATATTGATTTGAATTATGAATTGATAAAAAAAAAACAGGAGTGTCGTTGCTTTTAAACTGAGGGTCTAGGATATTGGAGTCCCCACTGGGCTCCAAATGTAACAGGGTAATAATATAAGTGCTACCTCTGATAGGATTCGAAATTGGGTACCTTGGTTTAAGATTATCCAGTGCTACACTGAATGAGCTATAAGTAATTCCTGTCAGCCGAGTTAGTAACAAGCGGCTGGATACACATGAATATACTGTGGTGGTTTAATTAATGATCATGTATCAAATCCATGCTATGCATGCGCTGATCCAGAAAATTTTGTCAGGGGGAGTCCAACCAAAAAAGGTAAATTTCTCTCTTAGACGAGGGGGGGGAAGGTCCAACCCCAAAATGCCCAAATATTGCCATTTTTTGGTAAGATTTTCAAATGCCAGGGGGTTCCAGACCCCCGGTAACCCCCACCCCCCCCCCCCCCTCTGTATCCACGCACAATATATGTGATGTTGTTGGCTATTTGCACGATCGTCATGTATATAGAGACAATATTGGCTAGTTGCACGCGGATGGTATGGTCTTTCTTCAAGCTCATTCAAGTTTCTCTTTTCTTCTTTCCACCTTGTAAATCTAAATTTAATTTTGTGAGCCTCAGTAAGTCTCAGACGTTTACAATACCAACTTCTTCCTCTTTGTTGTCGTCTTCTATAAATCCCTCTTATCATACCAAGGACTTAAAAATTAACAACTTGAAACTCCATAATATACTTATTATGGTTATATTTTATATAACGTATTAATGTGTGAATATTTGTTATTCGCAAGACCGTCTTGTATATAGAATATTTCCGCAGTTTTAGCTATTCGCACGATCATCGTGTATATAGAAATTCTTTACACAGTGGCTATATACACGGCCGTCATGTATATAGCCGGTAGTGGCTATATACTGAACGTGTACATATATTAGCGCAATCAAATTTTAGCGCAAAATGCTCGGAAAAGGGGTAGGCAGTATTTTAGCGTAGTCATGAATTAGCGCATTTGTCATGTTCGATTAGCGCAATTTATCCATTAAATCAGCACATTCAAAACAGTTTTTGGGTAAAAAATAGTGCGTTTAAGTACCTTACTTACGAGGAATTGAAATATATGCCACACGTGCGATTATAGAATCGGCTGGTATGACACGTTTGCCATTGGACATAATTAACAAGTACATGTACCTGGAGTTGTTAAACCGTTGATTGGCTTGGATGACAAGCGTTGGGTCAATTACCTTACTCACAGTATATGCAGTGAATCAAATACAACCTCATTTCATTCATGTTTATCCAATAACCTACCATATCATTGAAAGCAAAACACCTAGTTATAATGATAAGTAATATTTTTTTTAAAGAAAGACATATAGAGAACAAAATGCCATTCTTACGTTTTACAGACGAAGCCACTGCTTTCATAAGTTGATATAAGATAAATTACTTGTATTGCTGACCGCTCTTTGCCTATAATTACGTAATAGACGGTATTGTAGAAGCGATATGCTTAGCAGGGGATTAATTCCTAAACTTCAAACCACGTTTCTTTTTATTCTTGTGTTGGTTTTGTGATAATCATATCGACAGTGTCCGGTAAGGCAAACATCTTTAATCGATCGTTACTTGTGTCCTCTTTATGCTTTATCAAAATAAATGATGAATTTGTTCCTGATATTTATTTGATAGACATAACTATAGTGTTGAAACAGAAGTGCCCATTTAATTCTATCGATCTCATGTACTTTATATTAGCATAGTCATAAATTAGCGCACTTTGAACAGCGCTAATTGCGCTAAAATATGAATCCTGCTGAAATAAGTACACGTACAGTACAGCAGGGGGGGAAACTTTGTACGAAAATCTTAGGGGCCAAGTGGGCCCCTAACTTTTAAGATTAAGGAGCCCACTAAAATTTTCACGGGCCCACATCTTTTCAATGTACGTGTTCAGTTATACAGATGGAATTCAAGAATAATGAATGCATGTTTTGTATAAGAGATTTTAATTTATTCAAAATACACAATTTATTCAAATTCAAATTTATTCAATTTGTTCAAGGATGAAAGGGCAACTAAACGAAATGGCCGATGTGAGTTCGTTTGGTTGCCACTTTATTCTTGATCGTTTTGAAATTGACCAATTGCATTTAATCGTAGTAGTCAAATAATCTACTAGGGATATATTTTATTGATAGAACTACCTTATCTGTACAATATTACGTAGGAAAAGGTCGAAGTTATACAAATGACATTTTATTGAGTGTTACAGGAACTTCGCACATAAACTGCCATGCTGCGATGAGCAAAGACCTCTCGATGTCTTACGAAAATTACATTCGCCAAGTGGGTGATTTCTTTTGAGATTTCACGAGCCCACACCCAAGAACTGGTCGCCAATGCGAGTGGGCGAGTGGAAAGTTTCCCCCCTGGTACAGGATGGTCGTGTATATAGCATCTGCCTCAGCAATGACAGCAGCATGTTCCTTGGAGGACTACTGGACTGCAATGGGCAACATACCACCTGTCCACTTCAGCTTAGGACGAGGATCAAAGATTTTAACTTTTAACTGTATCATACTGCCCTGTGAGGCTTTTATCTTGACTGCCACATGAAGTATAATGCTCAACTTTTGAGTACACTTCGTATTAGAAGAAGAAGAAGAATCAGGTTGGGCACACCCTCGCTACACCGAGACCTTCTCGCTAATGCGAGATATACCCTTTAACTCGACCGTCAATTTTCACGCTTTATCCAGACAACTACTTCAAATGCACGATTTCCACTATCATTCTCCAAAGAGAGAGAGGAAAGCGCAAAGATGTCGTAAGTTTTCAGTGTTTTGTTATACACATCACGTCAAAAATATTTCCAAAAAATCTTGCATTTCAACAGAATCTTATGCACAACATCATAGGTGTCCAATTTTTAACAATAAATACCTGAAAAGTCTTCTTCTTGTCATCTACATGCGGAAAATTTCATGAATTTTGTTTTGCTGCAACTAATACATGGAATATGTACTTTCGTTTTTATGTACAACTTGTACAGGTTGAGGAGAAGTCCAATTCAAGCTATAATACCTATTTATAATAGCTAAATCTGGACATCCCTTCCGTTTGTTTACATTAGCAACTTCCGCTTTCCAAGACATGCATGCATTTCCACAAGGCATGATAAGGACGAAATATGAATGGCTCGACACACTGCAGAATGCAAGTCACAGATTCACCCCGTGGGACGGCCAGCACCCTACGTTTTAATGGGTGTACCTAATTGAAGACCTACGAGTAATTGAAGACCTACAGAAGTGTAAAGATGATGGATAAATCCAAACCACAAGTCCAAAAATCATGAAACCATAGGACATACAAAATCAGTGAAAATGAAAAACAAATGGAAAATAACAAAATATGTCTACTTGAAGAGCATATGTGAACCCCTGTGATGGAGTGAGATCAGGTGCCCGGGGAGAGTGAACATCTCCTGCTTGCTAGCAACACCCATCACATATACCCCGTAGAAAGAGTCAAATTGTGTGAATTCCATATGTATCTATATATGGAGAAGTCGAAGTAGGTAACCTTCTAGTATAGAAGGTGTCAAATCTGTGTAAAGTGATCAGAATCGGTCTCAGTCCAGAATATCATTTAAAAGTCTGGATAACGAGATATCATATGGAGTAATAAGAGTCTCGTAACAACCGTAGAACTTCCTCAGTGACGATGCTAGTCTAGCACATATATAACCCTGGTTGAGCAGCTTAACTGAAAGACCTACATTTATTTAGACATTATTATTAAAAAACAATTTCATAAACATGTTAATCATACTATAAAAGTGTACATTTCACAAAAATTATTAAATTTTGTGTTTTAATAGCATGTTACAAATCAAGTAATGTGCAAGTCTTCTGTGGATCGAAATGGCCGCCATCACAGCTGTAGGTAGGGTATAATGAAATGAAAATATAATAACATGAATGACATGGAAGTTTGTTTTAGGGGCTTTAAAGTTTCAAAATGTATTTTATGTGGAGTTATTTGCTATTTCATAATAGATATGGGTATAAGGAAGAGAATTTTTAACTTGTATATATATGAATCACACGCAAGAAAATAAATAAAATAGAATGACTTGATACAATGAATAAAAATTTGACAATTTTGAGACAATTTTCTTTTATACTTTTCTTCACCTTTTGATATTAGAATAAGAATAATTCATGAATTGAACAAGAAACCATCAACGACGGTATGACCGGATTGCAAAGGCTTAACGCAACATGACTAGACATACCACATAAAATGCATTCTTTTAGCTTTTATTTCCCGCTTTTACATTTTCATGTCTTTAATTTTCATGTCATTATGCCTTTTCACCGTTTCATGTCATTTCAGTGACGGGTGCTGTGGCCCATATTTCAATGACAGGTGCTGTGACCCCTACAATGCACAAAGTTTTTCTAAAAGTTGACAGATCCGTTCCTTATACCCATATCTATCATTAAATAACAAACAATACCACATAAAATACATTTTGAAACTTTAACACCCCTAAAACCTATTTTAATGTCATTTATGTCTTTATATTTTCATGTCATTATACCCTTCCTTTCTAACAACAGTTTTCAATAAATGAATAATAATGTCTAGATAAACAGATAAATGTAGGTCTTCAATTACTCGTAGGTCTTCAATTAGGTACGCCGCGTTTTAACAACTGTTGCATGTTTTCAATAATAAAGATTAAATTCATGGCACTCACATGTTTATTAATGTTTAAATCACTGCACATGTCTGAGTTGCTGTCATCACGCTTTCGCACCAGCCATTTTTCAACTCGACGAACGTCTAGGCCTATCTGAAACAGCGAATCTGATTGGCTGACCAAACCTGGCTACGTGACGTTTCGGCACCCGATTTACAGGACGTTTCGGCACCTGTTAAAGTTATTTCGGCACTCATTGAAAATGGTTTCGGCACCCAACAAAGCAGTTTCGGCACCTACACATCTTAATTAATAATGAAACAGTCTAAATATGTTTATTTATATGACTTAATTATTATTTTGTTAATATGCACATGTTTATTTTTCACTAAAATTTTGTTGTTTTCATTTGATATCTTTGTCAAAAAATTACAGAATCATTTTTTTTTTTTTTGGTCGATGGTTTCCGATACCGCTAATTATTCCACCATTTTAAGAAGTGGTCCGCGTTCTGCTACATTATCCGTACTAACAACGATTGTGAAGGTTGGCACAACCGTTTAAACACGCGCACCAGTACCAGAGGACCTGTGCCATTCTATCTTTTGCTCATGGAGCTGCACAAGGAGGCGATGCTCATCCCCATGCAAGTTCAACTCCTCAGCGAGAGGAAGCTCAGCAGACATCAGAGGAAGAAGACTGCAGCAAGAGAGGTTGTCTATTCGCACTTTGGGACCAGTACAAGGACAGGAGCATCTCGACAACAAAGCTGCTGAGGAAGTGTGCCCGAATGGTGTCTTCTTGGAATGCCCACTTTTAAAAATCCATGTATTCCCGGAATGCCCACACGGGAAGAACAATAGGTGTTGTTTTAATCAATTAATCTACACCCATTACCGTAAATGTTCAAATAATCTAATGTTTATTATGAAGGGACATTTCTTAATAAGATGAATAGAAATGTACGATGTAAAATTCATAAATCATCATTATATTTTATTGTAATATATGATAAATTCAAATGATACAAGCTGCTAAATGGATGATGACCATAATTTTTCTATTATCATTATATTTCATTGTAATATATGATAAATTTAAATGATACAAGCTGCTAAATGGATGATGACCGTAATTTTTCTATCATCATTATATTTAATTGTAATATATGATGAATTTAAATGATACAAGCTGCTAAATGGATGATGACTATAATTTTTCTATTATCATTATATTTCATTGTAATATAATAGATTTAATTGAGAGATGTACAAGCTGCTAAATGGACGATGACTATACTATGATTTTTCATTAATATGTTTCATTAGTATATTTAATTGAGAGATGCTTTATTTTATATTATATTAATATGTTTAATTGTATCTTCAAAGTGAATCTTAGTTTAATATGAACAGTGTCCAAGCTAAGAAATTCGGATAAATAGTTTGTGAAACTTAAATTTTCATCACAAGTTTGAACAACCATAGCTAATGCACAAGTGAATTTGAAGTACATCACCAACAGACTCGGAAACCGGAATTTGGTCCACAACAACTACCGCTACATAGTAAAGAATAACAGAGGAAACAGAACATAGTGGATCTGCTCCACCCAACGATGCCCTGCGAAAGTCAACACCCTAGACGATATGCTCATCAACTCAACAGACAACCACAACCACCCAGCGGACCCCTTTCAACTAGAAGTCAACGACGTGATGGAACAGATAAAGAGCCGATGTAGAGATGAGCTCGTACCGATCCCTACCATCTACGCCCAAGAGATAACGACAACACTCATGGACAGATGAAACCCGACAACTCGCCGAAAACCTTCCCACCTTCCATTCAGCAAAGAACAGCCTCTATTCGCAACGCAGCAAGACTATACCAATGCTACCAAAGTCTATCACGGACATCAACCTAGCTGGTAAATGGACCCAAACTACTGCTGGTGAAGACTCCCTTATCGCAGATGATGGTGCTAACGAACGCCTACTCATATTCGCTACACGTCAGAACCTCATCCACTTGACTGCTGCTACTACTATCTACGCTGACGGCACCTTCTATGCATGTCCTTCACTCTTCAAGCAGCTATATACAATCCATGCATTCGTAGACGGCACCATGTACCCACTCGTCTTTGCCTTATTACCAGGGAAGAGCCAGATCATCTACGAAAGAATGTTCCGCCTCATCATCGACGCTTGCAGCAGGTACAACTTGACTTTACTACCAAGCACCATCTTCCTGGACTTCAAAACGGTACCACGCAATGCAGCCCTACAACTCTTCCCAGACATCACCCCAAAAGGCTGCTTCTTCCACTACACCCAGTGTATTTGGCGCAAGGCACAGGAATGCGGTCTCCAAGTACCTTAGCAAGAAGACGACAACGTAAAACAACTGGTCCGACGAGCTGCCGTTCTACCCCTCATCCCTTCTGAAGACATAGAGGATTCTTGGTTTTATACGCTGGAAGACAACGACGCTGCCGACACCTACGCCAACACCACACCCTTCACGGACTATGTTACAGAATACTGGGTTGAAGCTTAGGAAACAGACAGCTATGGAACCACTTCGACACCGACGGGCCACGGACCACCAACAACCTAGAAGGATGGCACAGCAGACTCAACAAGAACGTTCAACACCCGCACCCAAACATCTACCGACTCATCGAGATCATCCAAAGAATCCGAGCAGCCAATGAAGTACAGAGGGTCCAATACGCAGCAGGCGGCAAGAGAGCGACAAGAAAGAGGAAGTACGTACAGATCGACAACAGACTGGGTGACCTGAAGACAAGATTGCGGAACGGAGACATTACTGTATTGGAGTACGCAGACGCAGCTTCACATCTTATTCATCTGGGGTGATTGTGATAAAGATACAGTGATAATGATATTGTGATGATACAGTGATATAGTATTAATGATACAGTGACATAGTGATAATGATATAGTGATATAGTGAAAATGATACATGTACAGTGATAGAGATGCAGTGGTACATAGAGATAAAAGTGACTTTTATATTTCATATGTGTACTTTAAATCTATTATTTTTGTCATTTAACTATATCATGATACGTATGACATTTCTCCATCAATTAGTGCTTACATTTAATTTATTGATAATGTCTTCTTATGTATATAATATAAATGTTATGATATTATCTTATGCATGTATAAATTTTGTTTATCATTGCTTATTATTGATGCATCTTTAATAAAATATTAAACTTCATTTCGCTTTTTATTTGATAAACAAGCTGCGTTTGTGAAACACGAATGCCCCGTTGGCGTCTTTGATAGTAGTCAAAGGTCAAGGTCAAGGTCAAAAGGTAAAAAATGTTGAGTCTCCTCTAGATACATGCAACATATGAAGTCTCTGTGACTTACGGTTCAAATGTTATGGCGAAGGTTAAAGTTTTGTGCCACAGACTCACAGACAGACAAACAGACAGACAGACAGGACAAAAACTAGATTCTCCTGAATTCCATTCCGGGGGCATGAAAACTGGTTTACGGTAATCCAATTATAGACCAGAGTGTGTTGTTTTAACGACTTTAATTATTCCCGGAATGCCCTGTCCTTTTCTCTACCTGTTGGTCGGCACATCAAAGAATGCGGGCATTCCGGGAATAAACCGCCCGAATCTATGGACCCTCTGCTTTGTAAGTTTACCACATAGACATTTTTAATATGCTCTACATCGTTGTTTCAAGTAGTGCTTCTGCTTTAAAAACCGATATATTCATATCTTATTCTTAGTTAGTGCATGCTGTATATATTTCTGATAGTGCTTATTTTTATATCACTTTTATCTCATAGATTGTTAGAATTTAAATTAATTTTTATACAGTCATTGTTGTCTGTTATGAGTATTATGATAGATTTGGTAGTAACATTGATGTTCTGTTTCTTTCATTAGTAAATGTTTGCATTAAATAAAAATGTTTGTCATTTATTACGTTTAATCTGCTTGAAATTATCACAATGACGATCTCCGGTTGTGTAAAAAGATAAAGTGTGGCATGTATGTCACGTAGTGTAACTTGAGAAAAATAACATGTACATAATACTGAAAAAAAAAATACACAAGTCAGTGAACAGCTGTTGTCCATACACAATCATATATTTTCTCTGGTGTGACAGTCACGTATAACACGCAAGTGGCGTGGTTATCACTCAATGCTGATCCCATATATAGAATGACTCTCATTGAAAATATTAAATATCAAGAACAAGAAAAACTGGCCCATTATAGCAGATTTTTATAACCAGGTGCCGAAACGTACATATCAGGTGCCGAAACGTACATGTCAGGTGCCGAAACAACTTATAGGTGCCGAAACGACTTGGTGCCGAAACCTCCTGGTGCCGAAACGACCATAATTCATCTGAAACAGCGGATCTGATTGGCTGACCAAATCAACAGGCGACTTCCTTTCCAAGGTCAGATAATTTGGCGCAAAATTTGATTTTGACAGTTTACGGGAAATCTCCAAAATGTTGCTTGTCACATGGTAATTTTTAAACAATCAATTGTCACTTTCTAATATCAATACTTGTCAATCGATATGATAAAATAAATGTATACTAATTAAAATCAATTTCCATTAAGTAACTCATTACTGGCAACGTTTACAAGCAAATTTGGCAGAGGTTTTTGAAGCCGCTCTCCACTTTTTGGCATTGCCTAACCCCGCACATGATCTGTGTAACCACTTTTCACATTTTTCGCAGTGGATCCAATTTTTGTGACCCTCAATTTGTTCACATATACAGCAAACATCTTCAGATCCACTGGCAACAGAAAACTGGCTCTCACTTGAACCTGGACTTGGTTGAACTTCAGTACTACTACTAGAATGCACAAAACATGAGCTGGGTTTTAAACTAGACAGCTCTAGTCTTCTCCAAAAAGGCATAATATCAGTCTTTGAAATTACCTCTATAAGTTGATTTTTTATTAATTCCTTCTTTTTGTTACCCTTTACTTGAAGTCCATAGGCAGAACGTAATTTAATTAAGTGTGGTTTAATTAATTGATCAAAAAAAGAATGATCTTTTTTTGAAATTAAAATTTTCAGAAGATTATGGGACATAGATTTATCTGATGATTTGTCTGTAAAAATGAAATTGTAGTCAATGGTGTGCCCTGTAGACATTTTCTTTGATACTTTAATCTCTTTTCTGTGTGCCATCTTCTTTTGGACAGTAAGAGATCTTCGAAAATCCTTCAGGAATTGATTCAACATTACTATAAGGCACAAACAGTATTTACTAAGTCTTGTAAAAGAGTATTTTCATCAGAGGTGAAATTTGTCCCCAGATAGCAAGCTAACATTGGGCCAACGTTGGGCCAATGTCACCTGTTACATTGGGCCAATGTTGGCAAATGACGTTGGCCCAATGCAATTTTGCTCATCGGCCAAATGTTGGCCCAATATATTGGGCCAACGTTGGCCCAATGTGGTGTGTGTTTCCTTCTGACATTGGCCCAAAATTGGGCCGATGTTGCCCCAACATATGTGACATTGGGCCAACGTCGGCCCACTGTTAGTGACGTTGGATCAACGTTGGCTCAATATTGGCCCAATTTTATGCTGGTGACATTTGGCCAAGGTTTGTGACAATAATCTTTACAACAGTTGGTTATTAATGTAACTTTTCCCTTAAACTTTAAAATACACTGTGTGCAAATTCTTCCCAATGTTTTAAAATGTTGTTTTTCTGCACATGAAGAAGCCTGCTGAGAAACAATTTACCCAATCAAAGGTACAAGGTATATCAGGTTTAATTGTTATACTGCTACAAATTATCAGAACAAAATAAAATATGTGATTAGATTTATTGTGCGCCCACAACAAAAAAAAAAAAAAAAATGCAAATCTAATACACATCTGATTTAAATATACACAATAATTTGTTCTTAAAATACATATTTCTAAGTTTCTGAACACATTAAATACACTCTATGTATGTTTTTAATGACCGGTAATGTGTGCTGACGTCACTTTAATTTCGTGAGGATTGACTTCTTTCTTTCTCTGTTTTTCGTTCTTCCCTTTCTTTTCGTCCTCCTTCGATCCGTCCTCCTTCTCATTCACATGAATTAGCTATTCCATTCCTTTTTGATGTTACCATGTTACCAACCTCACTGGAATCAGCTCATAGCAGCTTGCTCAAACAACTCCTTTAAATTGGAGTTCAATTTATTGCTTTAAAACAATTTTGAATAAATAAATATCTAATATATTAAATAAGTCTTATGAAGAAATGCAAAAAAAAAAAAAGAAAAAATTATTAAAATAAAATAAAATGAATAAAAATAAATAAATAAATAAATAAGTTGACGATATGTGTACAAAACATAAGTCTTCACACTCAGCACTTCATTTAAAGAACATTTATGTTTCTAATGCAAATGAATTACTGTAAACTAGACTTGTTTAAGTTGCTTTCAGGATAACTTACTTGTTAAAACCTCCCGAGTTTTAACTTCGAAAAGGTCAGCTTTCCTCCTTTGCCCATCCAGTTGATTTCTCTGGCAAGTTCAAGAACACGAAGGCTACTAATTTTCTGTTTTCTTCATGTTCTCCTCACCAATGCGAATGAGAAATTTAACCTAAAAGGGCATTTTTTTTTATTTATAGATACAATGTATTACCTTATATAACATAGAGTTAAATGTATAACTTGACCTAAATATTATCATTATTTTTTTCTTTTCTTATTATAAGTATTACAAGTATTTGTATTATACTATGACGATCTCATTTGGTACTTTATGTGTATTCACACACATACACACACACTATATATATGTTTCATGTTTAAAAAATAATAATCTCTTAAATAACACAGTACATGCACAAAGCGCACAAGGATTAACAATTTGAGGTTATCTAAATTTGATATCAAAGCAAACTATTTGAAAATTCGTGGCTTATTTGGCCTTTTGAAAATCTGGAAATTTGAAGATAAATGATATACTTACATGTTCTTGATATATGAATGATGAATTGAACAAAATCCACTATAAAATACTTCGTCCCCCTCCCCCCTTTTCTTACTTGCTGTTTTAACTTTATGCGTTGTTCTGTACTGGTAAACTTCCGAGATCAGAATGCTGGACACGCAAAAGAATAAAACTGTGACCATCCCAACATATAACATATCTAGATTACCATAGTAACTGGCCAGTCTCCCACTATGAAGAACCCTGACCTAATTACTTGGTCAGTAAATATGCTCTTATCTTAGAATCTTCTAACACTCAAGAACAGTTGTGTAATCAAAGAATTTATGCACAAGTGTGTTTCTCTTTTATTTGATTTCATTGTTTACAATTCCTTATGCATGTTTAAAGTGTGTGTTCATATATGTTTAATAAAGCACTGTTATATAATCATAATGTTTATACAATTAAACGTAATTTTGAATTATTAATTAAAAATTACTTTATACATCTCCAACATCCCCGCCGTACACCATTAAATAAATGATACATTTATGTACTTCATTTTACCGTAACATTTCAACATCGTCCCAATACTGGTTTAATGTTGTGCATCTTCGCAATAAACCACATAAAAATATTGATGTTGGCCCAACGTCGGTCCGACGTTTTTGTTTTAAGTAACTCCGACATCTAGTTTTGCCAATCTTACAGTATTGGTCCAATGTTGGGCCAACGTTGTGTTACCAACTAATCTCTGAACACGTGTGAGAAAAAGTTATGATAACATTGGCCCAATGTTGGCCCAACGTTGTATGCCCAACGCCAACGGTCCAACCATTAGCCAACGTTGGCCCAACGTAGTCATGCTATCTGGGTCTGGCTTGAAATTTTCACACACATAACAAATTCATTATATAAATGAGTATCACTTTCTATTGACTCTTTGCAATGATTGTATAATGATTCAGCATGTATGTTCATATTTTTGTCAACAAGTTAAATCAAGGCACTTTCTGCACAAAGATAAGAAAAAAATGAATAGTTTGTCGCTTATGTTTGTTAGACCTCTTGTGACTTTTTGTCTCCATGCAGTCTCAATAAGAGATTCAGGATATTCTGTATTCAGTTCCAACACTGATTCATGTACAGAAATTCCATCTAAAATATCCATCTTCGTAACTGCAGCATCATATTTCAATTGCTCCCCAGGACCTGTTTTATAACAGTTTGCACTCCTGATCCGCCTATAATGGTATCTAAGGGATGCTATGCAGTACCCACCCACATATCTGATTTTACCGTAGCTTCCTGGGTCAACTGTCCTGAGTTGAACATTTCTGTCATCAATATCAAAGAGACTTTCTTTTCCAGCCATGAGAAATCAACGAACTGCAACTACCAAGTTGAATGAAATGTGTGATTTAACTTGTTGAGATATTTCTACTTTTTGTAAAATGTCAATGAACATCAGTTCAATCCGTGCCCTGTATTCTGTAGTTGACATATACACCTTACATTGTTTGTAAAAATTTGCTAGCCTATCAGCCATAAGAGGTTGCGGATCCGTATCATTAATGTTGAGGGAACTCATTAGAGTTGCTACATTGCTGAATTCTTCACTACAAAACTGTTTCACAACATCAATATTCTTTAATAATAGATCCACAGTTAAATTTGTCTGTTCTTGTATAGAATTTAGAGGCGATTGATATTTCAGGTGAATACGTGCATGATTTATATCAAATTCTCCTGGTATGTTGAATGTCTCTTCCACTGTTGAGAATTCAGTGTCTTTTAAATTGAACAAAATATGATCAATGTCTTCCTCCTCATCAAAGTCATCATCTGTAGAACCTAAGATCTTGTCGGGTTCTGGTAATGAATGGCTTTCTCTTTGATTCTGATTTCTGAAATGTAATTAATAATAAAATTAGATTGTTATTTTCAAAGCAAAAAAAATGTATTAATATGTCACTATATGCCATATATACATGTACATATACTGGTTATTGCAGGTTACTAACACATTTGAAAGAATCTGAAAAAGAAGAAATACAACTTCAACAACTTTATTTTAATTACAAATTTCAAAATACTGAATCAAATAGAGATGAAGACACAAGCAGTATAGAAAATTTGCCACATTTTTGCGTTATTTATTTCCTAAAGCTGAGATATCTCGCAGAAGATTGGCTGGGAAGAAAGTTAGATTTATCAATGGACTTTGCTACAGTGAGTTATCATGTGAGAATACTAGTGTTTTTAATTTTGAGGATATAGAACAGTCTCTGCCAAGTTCATTTAAAATAGATCACAAACATGAAAACGACATTGTGATATCAATACCTACTGATATTATGTGTAACGGATTTCAAATATATAAGTAAGTTTGTATCACTGCTAAGAAATGGTGAATGGTCATTAAAAATTAGGGATATTAGTGTAAACCCGCGCAGCATGAAAATTGAGGACACTTACACTTTGTCTAAGGAAGGACTTAAAATTCTATAGAGGATAGCAGAAGCTGTCACGATCTGTGAGGGACCTCTTTTATTTGTAGCAGATTTCACACATTGGAATTATTGACCAAAAATGGTAAAAATTTGAGGAGATTACGAGCATTAACATGTCAGGTAAGTTTTAAATTACTAACTTGTGCTTCATGCCAAAAATGACCTTTACTGAAAAAGGAAAATCTCAAAGAATTGTTCTACAGGAGAAAAATCCAACTGAAATAACTAAAGAGCAACAACTACAGAAATTAATGCCATCTGCACCTAAAAAAATGATAGATTTTTTTACTAAGGCAAGCTCAAAATAGCGAAAAACATCCATAAGGAAGAAGATGGTCCACGGAAATAATTTCAACAAGTTTAGAACTATTCAATAGATCACCTATTGGTTATGAATCTCTACGCACAAGCCAGTTACTGATAATGCCTTCTCCATAACTTCTCATACTTTATAAAAATACTGTTAAACAAAAACCTGGATTTCATCCTGAAATATTTCAATGGATGTATTCAGAGGCTGAGAGACTCAAAATTCCTGCTGAAGGCCGATACGGTGGGATTCTAATTGACAAAATGTCAATACAAGAAGACTTAGAAATTGAGAAAAATGGAAATGTTGTTGAAATAAATGGATTTGTTGATAAGGGACTAGAGGGAAATATGTGTTCCACTTTACGTGATGGAAAAAAGGTGAAGAAACTGGGAAACATGCTTTACAATTAGTATTTGTAGGACTGACAGGAATCAGGTTCTCTTTCGCGCATTTCATAACTGATCAAATACAAGGCTATGATCTCCATAACATATTTTGGGAAGCAGTAGATAATTTACAGATGTATGACTTCATTTGCAGCTACACCTCAATGGATGGTGCCAGTAGTAATAGAACATTTATGAATATTAACTTGCAGGATCACAATAATATGTTAGTACATGATGGATTACTCTCATGTTGCTAAAAAACTAAGGAACAATATAATGAAAAGTGGTACAAAGAAGGGATGTACTCGACAATTATGTCTGGCAAATGGAGACACCATTTTGTGGCAAATGTTTATCAACTGTTTTGAGTGGGACCAGCAACATGCCCTTCAAATACATAAATTCTTAAAGTGTACCAACAATGCGAAGTCATAAAATCATTGTAGATAGAAATGGTGATAATAAATTCATTGCAAAAAATCCGGTGTCAAAATACCCTCTAATAGTTGAGATACAGCCGATTTTGTGTCTGAAGCTAATTAAGCACACCTGTGGTTTTACTTGACCAGCAGGCAATCGGCTGTTTCCGTGCATGAGGTCAGAAGATGAACGCAGTCGAAAGCTATTAATGAAAAGAAAAGAGGCGTACAAGATTTTCTGGAGGTTTAAAAAGAAATATGGCAAAAAGGGACAAAGGAGGTACTATTAAAGGTACTGGAAAACGATCTGTAGCTGTCTATTGTGGAAACACCGACAAAACGGCGTTTCTATACACGAATTCCACTGAATAACGGATCCATACCAGAGAAAACGCTGGATCAACTTCAAGAGTAAAAATTGGTATGGGCCTTCAAAATATTCAGTTTTATGTTCAGATCATTTACCTTGCATTGTTACCCATTTAAATTTCGATTTGAGAAAACTCAAACAGGGAATTGGCTAAAGCACGTTTGCTTGAATAAGGGGGCATGTCCATCAATCCATGCTATCCAAGCCACCTTAAAAGGAACTTGGGCTAGTTTCAAGCGGCATACAAAATATAACACATTAAGAAAATGTTTTATTACTGTGGTCGCCACCTAAAAAAAAAAATGAAGAGAGCATATGCTAAAAGAGAAAGAGAGTGAGTGCTTAATTTTTTTCATAATTCATATTAATCCCTTTTCCATTCAATTACATTGCCCCCCCCCCCCTTTTTTATTTTAAAGTTTGCATCAGAGGTTTTAGCTAAGCAACAATGTTGTTACTAGATACATAAAAGTAGTGCTATGAAAGTTGAGGAATTATATAATATATATATTTGTATTAATGTTTAGAGTATAAGAGGTAAAACATTTAATTTTGAGTTTACTGTTATTCAGAAATTCATTAAAAATCTATTTTTTTGTCAAAACATTATGAAATTTATTATGAAACAAGTAAAATGTACCAACCAGTATTGTAATTTAGATAATTGCTGAACACAAAGAACAGGTATAGCCAAATGAAAGTGGTAGTGATTTGGATATAGGTTTGAATCAGAATTAGACCCATTCAGATCAGATAAAAAGATTATAAATCGGTCTGTATTTTACATTTACGTAAAATTGAAACACATATGCATCTCTGCCCTAAATAGATATTAAGTATATGATCATTTGAAACATAAATTAGACACAATTTTTCTCTCATTTACAGGTGCTACTTGATCATATATCCATATCGTCAAATATTAGGACAATACTATTTTCATGCCAGGTTAATGTAAGAAGGAAAACAACGTCAATTCAAGGAAATGCCAAGTCAAATACAATGATTATTATTTTTTTCCATGAGAATCATACCTTTATCAGTGGCATATTTAGGAGAGCCCCCCCCCCCTTTTCGCCACATATTTACAAGCAAAAATCAAGAGTTGGCACCAAAAATGGCTAAGTAGTTTGGCTTATACATATTTGCCCCCCCCCCCCCTTTCTTTTGCGGAAATTCTGGATCCGCCACTGTTTATAATGATTATTTGTCATAATCTGTCTATATAATTCTTCTCTAACTCTTAGTCTCATTGTACGTAGAGTAGATATTTGTTTATTTCTAAGTCCGAAGTTCTGTTTTGACATTGTGTAATTTTATACAACTGAAAGTTCTGTTTAAGAAATACTAAATAAACGTAAATATAACTTCTTCGTCCGATGAATCGGATACATTAGAATCGTATGGTTCAAATAAATACAGTACAGAACCCAATTTGCTGAATTGTCTATATTTTCGTCTTGGGTATCTTTATAATCAAATTCATAATCACTAAATGCATCGATCTCGTAATCTGTGGATTCACACGATAAAAGAGATATTTCGCTGTGATCAGATATTATTGCAATGTTTCTATTGCCTATCTGCTGTGTGTTCAATGTCTGACGTCACACAGCACCAGATGTTAACTGACCGCAAATGCGGCTAAGAATCATCGGAGATATTCGTGCCCAGGTGCAAATTACAACTTTAACTCGCGATTACTTGATACTGAAGCTCTTTCTACGGGGTATATGTGACGGGTGTTGCTAGCAAGCAGGAGATGCTCACTCTCCCCGGGCACCTGATCTCACTCCATCACAGGGGTTCACATATGCTCTTCAAGTAGACATATTTTGTTATTTTCCATTTGTTTTTCATTTTCACTGATTTTGTATGTCCTATGGTTTCATGATTTTTGGACTTGTGGTTTGGATTTATCCATCAGCTTTACATTGTAACTTAGTTATCAAGTGTTGATTACGTAATTGATGAATATTTACGTATAATATATAAAAATCGTTTTGCATTGTTGGTACACTTTAAGACAGGAGCACATCTATCCATCAAAGGAAAACAAAATGCGTAATAAATTAGCGGAAGATGCTCTAGGTTCAGAAATGCTTCATTTGTTTGAGCAATATCAAGCCTCCCTCTAGAATGGTGCTGTCCTCAATGGTGTTATACAAATGTTGATGCAAAGTTCAAAACTGGTGAGAATATTTAGGGATATTCGTCCCATCAGAAGAATTGATGACAAAAGGATAAAAGAGCTGCAGGATGTACTAAGTTGGTTCAAAGAGTGGAGAAGTTCTATGACGTCAAAAAACTTGATGTCCTATCAGTGTCATGATGATCTGGAATTTTGTTTACTAGGCTTCATTCAGTTATGTACCACATGTTTGCAACAAGAAGATGTGAACATCATTATTACGCCTCAATAGTAAATTCTGATGCAGTAGAAATATTTTTTGTCAGCAGAGGGCAACCTGTAATGGAGCCAACACAAACCCAACAGCTCTGCAATATAAACGCAATATTAACAGTATCATTTTGGGACAGTCCATTGTATCGAAGAAGTCAAATGCATATATGAACAATCAAACTGCAGAATCCTTTGTCTATTCAAAATCAGGCCCATTAAGGAAAAGATTTAGAAGCACATTTTGCTCTCTACCAAAAAAAAAAAAAAAAAAAAAAAAACAAAAAAAAAAAAAAAAATCAAGGCTATTAGATGCTAGAATTGAGGTAATTTTTCATTCTATCATTAAATTCATTTAACTGTTAAATCTTGAAAGAAGTAAGTTTATGTATTTGTCATCATATCAAACCGAATAGAAATGAAATAACAAACCTGTGTTTGTAACAGCATGTCATATCATCAAGGACAGCTTCTGATGGAATTTGTAAGAAATCATTTATAATGGTAGGCTGTGGCAGACAAACTTCTATTTTGAAGTTTAAATTCTCAATCCTAAAGGAGGTCTGACTCTTCCTATTGCAACGCCAAGCTGACCTGCCGCAAACATCTGTTGGCAATCAACTTCTAATTTGTTAAAATAAATAAATAAATAAACTAAATGATAGTGTGAAAATAGATACAGTACAGTCCAGGTGTTTTGTAATTTTTCCACTTGCAACACAATATACAGTGTAATTAACAAAGGTGCGAATAAGCACAGGTAAATTTCCACTTGAGTTCCCACCGTGTATTTCTCACTAGCTGTGTTCTGTGCAATTTCTCACCGGACTGCACTGTAAATGTTTACCTCAAGATTTGTATATATATTTATATACCCCTTTATTTTTATAATTTCCTTATCAACAAATTGCTTGAACTTAATAGATAAAATTATTATACCATTGATGCATCTTGAAAATATCTGATCAATTTATCTGTTAATAGTCAATCCCTGTGCCTTATGAACCGTCATTGAAAACGCAAGTGTTAGTGGATATTGAATCCTTTGAGCTACATTCTTTTTCTGAATAGGACTATACACTAAAAATGAAAACATAAATGTAATATATGTTAACATTAACTTAACTTAAAAGTTATTTAACCATCAAAATAATTGGCCATCAGTAGTCTACCATGTACATTTATGTATATAAATATTATAGTTTTACTTTAAATATATTTTACTTTATATACATATTAATATCTGTATACATTGCAACTTAATTATCAGGTATCTTCTCTATTTATCATGTTTATTCTTGTTTCCTTATCAAATTACTGCATGTATTTCACAGTCCTTTACTACTATTTAGATTAAATATATATTTACATTTAGATTCATGTTATTATTAAACATTATTCATGTAATAATCAAACGGTGCTTGAATTTTACCTGAAAAAGTGTGTTTCTCCATCTTGATTGTTATGTTTACTCCAGGGAAATGTACTACAGGTCCATCTTTTGAAATCCCTTCAACTGTTCCTCTCAGACCATTGACCAATGTTTCAGAAATATTCCTGAGTAGTATCACTGGACATCCTATTTTTATCCAAAGTGCATGAGGTGCTAGGATTCTTTGTAAGTATTTCTTGTCACCACTATCATCCCCTATATACTCATACATGGCATTTGGCATAGCAAGAATTTTAAACCTGTTGTACGAATCTGCTTGTTCATTTGTAGAAAATAGTTTCACAACTTCTCCATCTTCTAGGGGTTTTTGTAAATTGCTTAACATGTCCATAGATTTTCTGCATGGCTCTGATAAGTACTCGTCGAGATATCTGAGATTGCCATCACTTGAGTAAATTAATACCACCAAAACACTAATGAGGAGGTTGCAGACTTCATCGATTTCATGTCGTGGTACAGCGTCTCTAACCGTCCCAGTGAAACGAGTGTTTACAGAGGATGGTTCTACGATATGGGGCTAATGTATTTGTTCCTTTGAGAATGTTGCCAATCTTAATCAATAGCCTCTTTAGAGAATGTGAAGTGTTCTCAGGACACTTTTACGGGGGTCAAGCAGAGGCAATTGCTTACGGACTACCGTAAAAAAATCGTTTGAGACAATCAATCTCTAAAGATTGCTTTAAATCAGAGGTTTGGGGAATGCTGTTCTGCCGGAAAATTATTATGCAGAAGCGAAATTCCGCCGCAAAAGAACAAACAAGGCTTTTCGAGACCATGGATAAGCAATCTAAGATTTGTGTTGTCTAGAACAATAATTCAGAAATAGTGGAAATTCATAATTTGAAAATATTTATGGATAATTGTAGTGGTATCGAGGTCTTCGAAAACAGGAGGCCCAAGTGGGTCTATATCGCTCACCTGAGTACCTAGATTTTCAGTCATGCAAGAAGGAAGAATTCATTGTTTTTGCATTATTGTGACTAAGTCAACAGAAATGTTGAAAAATATGTCAAATTTTATTTCAGACTAGAATAAAAAACAACAAACAGTTTTTTTTTTGCACATCCATTCAGGTGATTTTGATATTTAGCATTTACCTTATCTCTGCAGGATATGATTCAGGGCAACAAGTTAGTCATTTTCGTTAGGTTGGGCCTTTTTTGGACTGATTTCAAGTTTGGGTCATGAACAACAATTGTTTCGAATATTGTCCAAATCCAATCCAAAATGGCATAATTTTATATGTTGAGTGTTGAGAAACATCTAAAAACTTAGAAATGACAAAAAAAAAAAAAAAAAAAAAATTAACCACAGCAGGAATTGAACCGCTACTCTCCACATTTTAATTACCAAGTGAATGTGTAACAATGTGAGACCAATTGTTTAGACATAGTGGCAACTTCTGTTGACCAATTTGGATGAAATGTGAAAAATTGATAGAGGACCTATAGCACTTCATGTATACCATGTTTCATTAAAATCTTTCATGTGGAATAACAGCAGAAGTTAAAAATGTGAAGAATTGTTCATATACACCCTCATTTGGCAGTCTAAAAAAAATTCATAGAAAATCCAAAAATTTAGATATTGACAAAATTCTTTCAAAATAACATTCTTTACCATAATTATGATTACAATAGTCTGTAAGAAATCATCACTATCAATTAACTAGGAAATGTGACGCTTTTCTGTATTGAAATCACGAAATCCAAACAAATGTCGGAAAAAAAGTTCTAAAATTTGATTTTGGAAGGGAACCAAAATAACTGTACGTCTTCACTTATCCCTTTAGATCATTTCGATGCATTCTGTTTGTCTCTGTATACAGCCAATATGAAGTAGAATATTGTCAAAGGAGGGTACTCTTTTGTGAATTACTTTTGACTATGATGACGCCACCTGTAAAGAGGTCCGGACGAAAACAACAGAATTTGAAGGGAATGATAGGTATTTTATTTCTAACAAAATTTATTAAAACCGTCCGACAGTTTTGCAGAAAAAAGTTGAAAAAGTGAAAAATGGCCACCCCCTCCCCCTTTTCTTGTCTTTTTTGTTTTTTGTTTTTTTTTTTTTTTTTTTGGAAGTATTAAAAAATTCATAAAAAATCTAAAAATTGAGATATTGACAAAATTCTTCCATGATAATATTCCTTACCATAATTATGATAAAATTAGTCATTAAGAAATCATCAATATAATTTAACTGAAAAACATAACACTCCTTTGCATTGAAATTACAAAGTCTAGAAACACGTAAAAAAGCGTAAATTTCTATTTGACGGATCTTAACCCCGAACTAAAATTTTGATTACCCATCTATATACATTGTTGAAATGCAATTAGTCTCTCCATTTATGCACTGGTTCTGGAGGAGAAGAAATGAGGGGTTACGTTTTGGGCACTTTTGGTCCCGCCCTGGACCCACCCCTGAAGGAATCTGGATCCTGACCACAACACAATTTTAAATACATCATATATACAAAGTTTGATTCAAATCTGCAAAGCAGTTCCAGAGAAGAAGTCGAAAATGTGAAAAAGTTAACGGCGGACGGACGGACGACGACGGACGGTGCACTATGACTATAGTTCACTTGAGCCTATGGCTCAGGTGAGCTAAAAAGAACCACGACCTAAGAGTGTTCAAGATGCAGTGATTGCAGCGATGCAGGAAGAATGTATAAGAATTGGAGAGTCACAAGTAAATAAAGTGACCAACAGCAAAAGAGAAATTTACAACGTAAAAAACAAGCCTGCAAAAAGTACACAAGAAATTGCTAGAAACCCCCGGCAGAATCGAACAAAAGATCTACTGCAGAATACACAGAGATGATGTTTTGAAAGTTTCAAGACAGGAGACTTGCATGAAACTCGGTGAAATTTCTTATAATATAATGATAGAAGAAGCTAAATTAAAACTGATTTTACACAAAGATGCGATAGAGATTGATGTAAAACTTAAACCCGCGAGAAATTGGACTGGACTTTGCTGACGGACTAATTCGGTGCACATCAATCACGTGGAAAATAGATACTGGTGCACGGAAGACCTCTACCACTCAATTCTATAAAATACTCCAAGTAAACGGACAGGGCTAGAGCCAGCGAGAAAAACAAAACCGCCAATGTAAGTGGCCAAGATATAAATGGTTTTTGTAGAGCGTATATGACTCTCAATTTTAGTGAATTTGAAACTGACTAGAATATCATGCAGTTGGGACATGAAAATGATGGAATTCGAGCGAAACTTCCAAATAATGATTCACTTTCAAGGATTACAAATTGGATATCAACATGCGAAAACGCCACTGTTCTGCTAGAAAACGAAGGTGTTGCAGCGTCATTGTATCCAGAAGATAGAATGGGAATAGCAATGGTGTCATGACAGTGTAAAGAAGTACACAACCTACTTTTAGCTCGTATATTGATAAATGCATTGGATGATTATGTGTACATTTGATTGCTTAATCCTGGAATTGAAACTGTGACTGATATGCAGTGACCATATTGCTATATTTACGCCTGTCATCATCGCTGTTATGGACAGCAAACACAAAGTAAAAGCGGAAATTAATCATTTTATACAACTTGATTCTGAGAATTTGCCAAACAATTTGATTGAAGCAAATTCAGCTCACAGAAGACGCAGGGAATCAAAGCATTTTAGAGAAAAGCGGGTACTTTTGCTAGTCCTGACGGAAAGTAAATGATGGACAACTCTTAGTAAACATTGTATTGTTCTGACATATTATCATTCGTTGTAAGAGGCCTAAAATATGCTTTTGGTTAAAAGGGAAATTTTGTAAACAGAAATTCAAAAGTTGAAGGTTATGGGGCTTATTGAGAAATCCCTGAGTTCTTGGTCATCTCAACGTGTTTTGGCTCTGAAGAAGGGCAAGTCGTGACGTTTATGGGTGCATTAAGGACGCATCTCTAATACCCAGAATAGATGAAAATTTAGATGCGTTACCGGGTCTGCATGGTTTACTTTGTTTGACAAAGATATGGCTCATCATCAAGTGTAATTGTGTGAATCTGACAAGGAGAAGACAGCGTTTGCAACATCTACAGGAGATCTCTACCAATATAAAGTGATGCTATTTGCATTATGTAATGTCCCTGCTACTTTTCAGAGACTAATTGAGAAAGCATTGTCTAGATTAGAATTGAATATTCTCCTTCTTTACCTTGACGACTTTATTGTTTATGGCAAGAGTTTCAAAGAAACGCTCGAAAATCTTGACACAGTATTTAACCAATTTGATGAATCGAAACTGAACTTAAAAACAAAGAAATGCTTTTTTTCGACCGGAAGTAGAAAATTTAGGACATATTGTATCAAAGAAGGCATCAGAATCGACCCCAGGAAAATCGAAGCTATAAAGAACATATCAGTCACAGTGTGACATCAGTTTCTTGGACTGATATCATACTACCGGAAATTCATCAAAGGATCTCCGAATACAACGAAGTATCTTCAACAACCAAAAATAATGCATTGAAATGGACCAAAGAGTTTGATCATGCATTTCATTATCTTCTTGATAAACTGATTCAGGCACCGAAACTCGTATACCCGGATGTGAATGGCGGTCCTTTCATTTTGGATACTGAGTCTAGTAACCCTCAAATAGGTTGTGTGTTATCTCAGTTTTAAAACGGAGAAGAGAAAGTTATGCATTGTGCTAGTCGAACGTTAACCATTCAAGAAAAGATTTTCTTGTGTGTGTGACTAGTTAAGAAATGCTTGTTATTATGTATTTTGTGAAATACTTCAAACACTACCTATTTGAAGGAGAGTTTATTTTTGCGTACTGACCACAGATCTTGATCAAGGTTTCATATAGTCAAAGATCCGGACATGTAAACATGTAGATGGCAACAACAGTTGGAATCGTACGACTTTAAGATTATACATTGCCCGTATAAAAACACCAGGGGGCCAGGTAGCGCAGTTGGTAGCGCACTCGCTTCTCACCAATGCGACCCGGGTTCGATTCCCGGTGTGGTACGTGAGATTGTTTGGCTGTCACCAACCTGGCATCGTGGGTTTTCTCCGGGTACTCCGGTTTCCTCCCACACAAACGACACCCTTACGCCAAGATCCGTGCCAACGAGCAAGATTTATATAAGTTGTTAACTTGTTTCTTAATCGTTGTAAAAAAAATAAAGTTTAAATTTTTATAAAAAGCACACGTATGCAGATACTTTGTCGGGACTTCCAACTGAAAACATTCAAAACGGGGTGATAATGATTTCGGTGTTAACGCAGAATAAATGATATGTATAAAGGCTAAACAGAAAGTCACATATACAACCAAAGAAAACAAACTGCAGATAATCTGGAAGAACGTAAAATGAATATAAGTGTATTATATAGTGTTGCCGAGCCTGATACTTTATCAAGAAAAAGAGAATGTATGTGTAAAGCTGTAAGGAAACAGAAGAAACACTACGACAAAAATATCGTAAACGTTATTTATAATACAGGTGACATTGCTAGAGATACCTGCCAAAACAGGTTATCGACACTAAATTAAAGTTAGCGAGAAACTAGTCTGCATCATGAGTTATTGCAAGAAAATGATGTGTTATTTGAAGTAATATATTCAGGAAACTCATAGGCGGTAGTTGCGAATGCTGATAATCTAAAGAAAATCCATATCAGGAAAACGGATAAGTCGGAACTTGAGCTTCTCCTAAATTCTCAAATCGCTTCATTGAAATCAAGAAAGGAGACGAAGTTGGAGCCAGCACAGACATTAAAAGGACATTGTGAACTCACAGATGCTGCTTAGGAGAGGAAGAGCGCGTACTGGTCGATAGGGGAATGAAAGACAGGACATTTCGTATACCGTTACCGATGTCCAGAAGTGACCAAAGACGTGATACAAAATCCGTTGTACCCCAATAAATAAGACTGAGTAGAATCAATAAACGTCCGAAAAGATATGAATAAGGTTCTATATGACAAATGCGTAAAATTATTTACGAGGCTAGATATTTTCAAGAGACTTTTTTTGCAATGGCATCAAGAGATTCAAGACATCAAACATTCAGTTGTGTATTTTGTGACAAAGAATTTTTGAGATCAGAAAATTTGAGAAAACACGTGAATATAAAGCACAGTTAGATCTTTGTTTATCTAGTGGGCGATTTTGTCTTGTTTTATTGAAAAAATAATAAAAAAGACACAAATATGGAAAACACTATAAATGCGATATATATATATATATATATATATATATATATATATATATATATATATATATATATATATCTATATATATATATATATATATATATATATATATATATATATATATATATATATATATATATCTATATATATATATATATATATATCTATATATATATATATATATATATATATATATATATATATATATATATATCTATATATATATATATATATATATATATATATATATATATATATATATATATATATATATATATTATATATATATATATATCTATATATATATATATATATATATATATATATATATATATATATATATATATATATATATATATATATATAGATACATGAATCCTGATTATGAAGATATTACATCGAGTAACGATGCAGGTTGAAGGAATTACGTCATGTGAATGCATCGAACATGGGAGCATAGATGACAGTTACACACCACAATCTGATGGTAATACGACGGAAACCACTGTCAAAGAAAAAGGAGGAGTTACTGGCTCAGTTATGTGGCAGAAGTCACCATGGAGCTATACAATACATAAATATCAATAATATACTAACACATATAACACATTACAAAAATATTTGATTGTAGTGTAATTACAATACCGACTTCGGACGGTCATTTAATTTGACTAAGGCCAAACAAATAGAGTGGTTAACCGGTTTACGGGCCCACCTTCCCACTCACCGAAACAACTGGTTTGAGTATGACATTAACTAATCTTATAATGAAGGCCGGGGCCATCGTCACTAAGAAACGGCATTTCAACATTTATTTTTTTTTTTATTATCGATATTAATGTTTAGCAACCTGTTTTAATATAAAAGTCCATTTTTGCCATGATAATTATATTTAGTAATTCATTTATATCTATGACTTAACATGTTGGCGTGTCTTCATTCAATTTCATGATGATTTCTATGATGACATTAATCTTGTTTTTCTTTATTCTTAGTCTTCATAGTTAAGCATTCGTTTAAATTTCCATTGTTTTATAGCATAAGTTTTGACGTTGTATTCACCTATTTTTTTTTTTTATTATCATGCTGTTTTGACGCAGTAACTTTTTTGGGGGGGGGGGGGGGTTGTAACCGTCAAGTTTTGCTTAATTGTGTTATTATATCTTTTTTTATTAATGCGATTCAGTTTTGTTCAGTACTGTAATTCTTACTCATTAACTTGTAGTTTCTCTCTGAGACTTGTTTTGTAATCCATTTTCACTCCTCTGAACTGACTTTAGTCTTAGCACATTGCTAAGGAGTTAATTTTATTCTAAAGTAAATATTTGTCTTATTGCTAGGTTACCGGAGAAGAAGAGATTGTTCCGTATAAATACGGTGATATTGTTTTCACCGCAGTTTTCAGCTTTTAGTTCGGTTTGTTCAGTTAGTCTTGTCATAGATATCATACTAAACATGTTCATTCTTTGGTTATTTGTGTTTGGCTTCAATTATGTTTCAACGTATTGTATATATTCATCATCATTTTTTTTTTGCGTTGTTAAAGTGTTACCTGCTATATTGTAAGCAATTTTCACAAAGCGGATCCGAACGCCATATGTGATCATTAGTTTTTTCGTCGTAATACAGATGCAGTTCGCACCCAACAGTGCAATCAAATGACGAACGACCGCGTGTCTCTCCGTTCGTCCACGTTACATAAAATACTGTTATGGAGCGCATGTAGAAATGGTACAAACCCCTCTCCTCAAAGTGTCAAATGGATGTTACTAAATGATATATAAATCGGACCCATTCGCACCTTGTTTAATGTATGAGTGGTATCTATGTGGATCGTTATTCCCGACACTGATCTGTGTGTCAATAGTTTAGTCTTTAATTTTCAGTTTTCATATAGTTTTCGATCAGCGAAATAACATATCAGAATGAGGAAATCAGTATAAGTATAAGGATTCCATATAGCACTATAAAATTTTACCGAAGCATTCTTAGATGAAATAGACTGAGCTGATTAACGGATGTTTATATGATCAATATTTTGCCATAATAGTATAATATTTCCATAGCACTATAAATATTAGATGAAACATGAGCACTAACGGATGTTATCAATAAATATTTCCATTTTGTGTAATCTTCTAAATTAAATGAAACATATGTAAATGGTTTTGTGTATTACGTAAAAAAAGAGTTATGAGAAAATTATTATTTCCTTGTATCGCTATACAAGGATTATTTTTTTCATTAAATCATTTCCTTCATTTCCTTGTAAGTGAATCGACATTCTAAATTGGAAATGAAATCTTTTAGATGTATTTATTTGGTTTATGCTGTTACTTATGTATTCCCTGTAGATATAGTATTCACCTGTCCGACGGACAAAGCAGCATGGATAGCTAGAAGTAACCAATTTTACTGTTCACCGGGATTGTCTTATCATTGTGGATTTACGAATCAAGACACTCTGAGGGAGTTTTGTTTGAAACCACGAAAATTGCCTTCAAAATGTAAGAAAGTATCTATTACTATTTCACATAATGCATGTACGTTTATTCACAGGAAAAATAAGGGAAGATGGCTAAATTAAAATTGTAGATAATGTATGTGAGTGATACTGGTATTGTTTATATCTATCACAAAAATATTGTGAGCTAGATGTAACTAATCACTACAATTAATACAGATTTTGTAGGACTTTTGCGAAGGGTTTTGTATGCAACCAGGGACGCTTACACCTCCTAGACACCTGGTCTCACTTCTATTTTATTGGAATTCGCATTTGTCTGAATATGCCACTATACACGATATTGTTCTTTTATTCCATGGACCATGAGATTTGGTTAACCCTTCCGTACCTTTTTTACTAATGTTTTCAGAAATAGCGACTGAAATCTTTATCATAGAATTAATGGTAAATGTGTTTAAGTGTATATCTGATTCTGTGTTAGATAAAAATTCATTGAAAACCCTTTGCTAGTACTGCCCCCTTCAGCGAAACGAATTGACATTTACGTCATAATTTCTTATACACGATCAACACATTATTTCGCAAGAGACTGAAGAGAGGTCGTTTAACTTTATGTTCTTTGAGGGAAAAAATGGGGAGGGGGGGGGGGGGTGTTAAGCAGAGCATGACTTATGGAGTGTGATGTTATATAATAATTCATGTTATAAGCGTGACCCTTTGACATTGAAAACGTTAAATAGCAATCGTCATGGTTACATGTAATATTAACTACAGTAAACGTATGTTGCTGAATATTTGTAAATAACTGAGAATTGTGACAACTCTTTGGGACTCCGCTGTTGTTTAGTAATCTGATGATTTGTTTTTTATTTATTCAGCCTTTGAAAGACCATATGCACTGGCATCCCGTAATTTAATGGCAACTTTGGCATGTTAGATAAATATTGAACACACACAGGATTTGCGTATTGCATTTGAACACGTATCAAAACTGCCTTGTCATTTGAATATATTCAGTATAGTAGAGTTAAGATTAGAGAAAATATAAGATAAGAGTTTAAATTTAGATACATAGGCTTTTGAGTTATTTCAATATTCAAGATAGTGTAAGTTTTTACTTTCAGTATTCATGGAAAAGACAAGGGTTCAAATCAATTTACCTATTTTGAGACTTACACAACATCTCTGCTCATAAATTCCCCATAACAACCATCTGAATAACATTCATTACTTAATAACATCAAAAATTACAATATAAACGACATCATACATATAAATAAATATAATGGATGGAGAATGACGTCATTCGTGAGCTATCACCTCTGAATTTCAGAGGTCCGTGAATATCAACTGTGGCCCATATTTGTTAGAGCCACCTAAACAGGCATTTATAGATAAATGTTATTTGACTAACGTATCTAAATAATGTATGTATCACTGTTTCGGTTATGCGGAAACTTGGTAGAAACTTACAGTCAAAGTTTCAGCAAGTTTCTACATGACGGAAACTGCTCACAAAAATTTCTGCAGGTTCCCGCAAGGGGAAACTCAATGGAAACTTATATTGAAATCCTTACAACCTGAGTTCTACAGAAACTTTATGTCAAGATTCAACTTTCTTTTTCATTCAGTTCAATAATATGTGTATGGTCTCTTTAAAAATTCTGAGAAAAGTTAAATGTCATAAATCTAAATAATAAAGTGTAACAGACTACAGATGACTGCCAATTTTGTTTAAGACAAAAAATAAACCAATTTTTCATTTAAAATAAGATGGTGTAAATTAACGTATCTTGCAAATGAGTGAAATGTATTGGAAAAGTAATCATAATAAATAAGGCAAATGAAAACATATGTAGCTCGAGAGTTAGAAATGCTTGTATTATTATACTTCATAAGTTCTTCATTCAATATCTTGACACTTCCTGATTAGACTTTACAGGGGATAATGTAGATGTAATGCAGAAATGTGTATTTCAAAACTTTATTATTGTTTTTATACATTTATGTATCATTACTACACGATATTAAATTCACCAAGGTAAAATGAACAACCTAATTCTAATATTGATAAAAATAACCAAGAATTTAAACTAAACATACTACTGATTACAGTGGTCATTTTTGTAACTAGATTTAGTATCAAAGCCATTAATTTATACAGGCCTAACTGAATCTCAAAGTCGGCGTGGCATCACACCAGGATCTAAAGGAAGATAATCCCCGAAACATTCCGAGGATGATCTGGGGATATACTCGTTGTTTATCATAGACCGTAATACACCTTTGCTGAATAATATTTTGAACATAAGGGCTATATGGGTCATGAAACTGCCGAAATCCATTGAAGAATGCTATGACGATTGGCCCATATTCTTCTCTTAATTTGGTATGACTGCATTTTGAAATTATGAGATTTCAAAATATTATATTTTTCGTATAAAGCGAGGATAACTCGCGAGACTTATTCCCAACCAGCATAGCGCATATTCGGTCGTGTGACCAGTCCGATGTAAAGAATACTGTAGATGTGCCAACAGATTTTAGATAGAGAAAATTCAAACTGAATTTCAAAATGTGAACAAACTTTACTCCCATAATTTTCTTTAAAAGTCAGAATAACGCGCATATTATTATTTTACTAATATTTAATGTTGTTTCATAAAAATGTACTCCGAGATCGACAAGCATCTCATGTTCATGTCGACTGATTTTCATTTTGTTCCAAGTCAAGTCATGTCAATACCTGATAAAAAGTACTGTATATGGAAAGTATAACTATACATAAAAAACCCTAAGAATGAATATTATACATATATACATATGAGCAAGGGGTTGGAGCGATTGGACAGTGAGGGGGAGCATTTTTCCTACTTGCTCATTGATGGATATATCTAACATCTACTAAAATAAATCATATGCAAAATACTCTGCACAACTTGCAACTTGAAAATAAAGATAAAATCTTTTATTGTAGTATTATTAATTTATATCAACTCCTTAATTCTGTACAAAGGCAGTGGCATTCGCTGCTCAGAGAGAGAGAGAGAGAGAGAGAGAGAGAGAGAGATTTAGTTACCCCTATGTGAGGAAAGGCAAGAGAAATCAATCTCACCTAACATTGAGACAAAACCTACCAAGATATAATGAGAAATAAAGTACATGTATATAAAGGTATGACGGGTTCACAAATAGTCTCGATTTCCTGACACCTCTTTTAATGACTAAAGATAGCCCATTATAGAGAAATGACATTTAATATATTCAGGTGCGACATGCGGAAAAACCCCTATCCCATTATAGACTGCTTCAGACCTGAGCGGTCCTCAGGCCCTCGCATTATTTCGCCCATTCTTAATGCAAAATCTAAATCCGCTCCTTGAATTATGGAGGGGTTTTTTAAAAACCAGTTCCTTGGTAAAATCAAATAAGTTTTAAACATCGATGCTTGTGAAATTTGTAAAAGTGTATCGAATAAAAATAGAATCAATTTCATTTCCTGCATTGTAATCAGAGTAGAATCTTTAGACTCAATTCTTGCTCCCTTCTTTTGCCACCTTTCTATCAGGTCTATTGTTTTTCAATAAACTTTACCGTTACCAGGTATGTTATATACTTTGAGACATTACACAGTATATTCATATTA
Source organism: Pteria penguin (assembly GCA_035048485.1). Taxonomy (NCBI): domain Eukaryota; kingdom Metazoa; phylum Mollusca; class Bivalvia; order Pterioida; family Pteriidae; genus Pteria; species Pteria penguin. The sequence goes on from CM068584.1 coordinate 38,102,563, forward strand.
TATATGTATATTTATACCATGCTGGATATTGAATGGCTTACATTTCATTTCAAATGTATGTAAAATTCGAAGCGTATCTCTGAAGTCCCGTATATATCAACAAAAAAAAAGTTGTTCAGTATTTTTAGGGTATGGAGAAACGGGGGAAATCTTATATAATGTGTTGGCTGGATTTTTCCATATCAAAATACAGCTCTCCCGCGGCTCGAAATCAAAAGAAACATGACAGAAGCTCAAGAAGAAGGTTTTTCCAGTCGTCTAGAAGTTGTTTTACGCAAGACCTGTATCTAACGTCAATGACGCAAGGTATGTATATCCAGATTCATAATCTATTCATCAACTAGGCTAGTTTACAATCTATTGATTTTTAATCCACGAGTGATCCCGATCTGCTCAGGCTGACACCTGCACACAGTACAGTACATACATGTATGTGTAAATAAGGGGTGCCCCTTCCTGTTTCAGAAAGTGACCCTAAAAGGCAAAATTTCCCCTTCACTGTCAAGGGGCTTCTTTAAATTGAACTAATGAATGGATAATTTATTAATTATGATTATCACTGACTTTTTTAAATATAAGTATTTTTTGATTATCATGTTAAAATATATATGAAAAATCAGCATTAAAAGTATTGAATAATAAAAAAAAAAATGAAAAGGAAAATTGATTGATATTCATATTGAAAATAAGCTTCTACTAAGAAACTCTTTACCAAGCTGTTATATTTGTCAACAGAAACCAAGCGTGCTCGATCGCCCCTGTTACAAATATTATAATAAATATATAATATTAAATAGGGGTTACTGAATGTGCTTGGAAGTTGGTCCCTTGGGTTTTATCAGTAATCATTTAATTTTCCTTGTGTTGATAGTTCTGCGGCGAATCTGATTGGTTAAAAAAGTTAGTGGATATCTGCATCAACAAATGTTGAGTGCAGATATGTCACAATTGCCGGAAATACTTTCCTCTGGAATGCAAAACCCCGTTCTATTTATGGAACAGTGATTCACGCGTTGTTAATCGATTACATAAGTACAAAAGAAATCGCTCTTTACTTCGGAAACTATTAAATATAAGATATAATTTCATACTATTAAACAATAAAAAGTAAAATATAACTATCAACTAGACTACAGTACAGTGCTGTAAGTGTTTAGAAAAGCATGTAGTCAAATACAAAACAAAAAACGGTACTTGTCTGTTTCTGGCCGATCGCTTGACAATGTAGGCTGCTAATGGTAATTTCTACGGTATCATACTCGACTAGGCAAAGAGAACGGGCTACCTCCGATCCAGCTTCCTGAATCTACTCTTTCATTAGACCTATATTTAACGCTGTTTCCATCTTGTGACACGCTCGTGCACCAGTCAACATTTCTAATAATACTAATAACAATTAAAATATAAATACCTTACCTAACAGATTATCATCCTCATATGTGTTTTAATAATTGTTCGTTCTGTTTCACTTCTAATCTTTCCAATGGACACTAGGATAAAATTTTCGAATTTCAACCAAAAAACATAGGATTCCTTTAGAGGTTAAAGAAATTTACATTGTTTCAAGTGTTATTATTCAATTCTAAGTAGTTATTGAAGGTTTGATTATCATACTTCGCTATCCCACTGTTAATACTAATGCATTGAGGCCTTTTTGGGGTGATTGGTATAAAATAAATCTACATGTGTATGATGGAAATAATTCACATAACCTTCCTCTCACTTATGTCACAGGTCGTAGATGCAGTGACTCTGTGCCCCCTCTGTATAAAGTACTAAAGCATATACTATTAGCATATCAAACAGAGAGGGGGCACAGGGTTATTGTGTCTATGACCTGTGACTTAAGTCAGGTCTGGGTTTGAATCCCTCAATCCTTCTCTCCTTGTCATAGCAAGGGAATTTAAATAAAGTCTTTTTTTATCAAACGATAAACCAACAAAGTATTAATTGTAGTTTTTCTTGTTTGCGTGATTTTTCAATCTTCTTTTGCACAGAAATTTAGATATATGGCGGTTATTATATGCAACAAACCTGTATGAAACAGTGAGGGATCAATGACGTGCCACACATAACATGACATGAAATATATGATACCAAATACCTACCTGTGGGGTTTGAACTTGAGACATTTCAATCTAATAACCAAGGTCCCAACAAATTGAACTGTGCTGAATCATATATCAAACTGACATATGCCGAACTACAAACCATATAATGAAGATTTATACATTGTGTATTGATACAGTATGATTTTGCATATACATGTAGAAGTAATTTTCATTAATGATATGGTAATATGCTACTTCGTTTATCTAATATTAATACATAATATAGTAGAGAGCTAAAAGGGTTGAAGGAGGAACAAATATATGTGATAAAATGTCATGAACTATAATTACACACACACACACACACACACACACACACACACACACACACACACACACACACACACCTGTACCTGTACACATACACACACCTACACACACCTACATATATTTATATACATATATACAAGACCATTCCATTGGTACCAAAATTTTTAATCATGTGGCCTTGACATTGACATGCATTTGAAAAAAAAAAATTACATTTACCATAAATATTGATTTATTAGAAGTAAGGATTTCATATTAAGCATTTGCGTTCCTTAAGACAAGACCTTTCAGTTTTTTTGGTGCGAAATTAAGGCCAATGTCATGGTGACAGGCATCCAGCGAGGCCCATCTGACTGTCAGTTTTCTAGTTAACTTAATAAAGTATTTGTCCTAGTTATGCACTATTGCAAGTACTGTTATATTGCAACTGGAATACATGTAGACTTGTTGACATTTGAGGTAGATCTATGCAAGACATGTGCTTGAATATTTGTAGTTTTTAATTTCAATCTCTTGTTTCAGAAGCAGGATTCAGAGTATCAGTGGTAGAATATCAATTAAAGAATGCAATTCTCAACATTACACAGGTTTCAATTTCTTAGAGGAACACAGATTTGTGAAAATTCAAATAGTTTGATTACAAAGACAAAACGTTATTTCCATTCATTTGTCTGATTTTGTTTAATCCTGAAGTTGCGAAATGAAATACTTTATACATTTTCAAAACACGGAAATTTTAAAAGTTTTGTGTGTCAGTTACTTTGTAAATGTTGTATGTGCATTTTTAAACATATACTGTATACTATTAAACAATTGTGAATCATTATTGTATTTCTTATGTTTGTGTAGATTTTGTTTTGTCTCTGAAAATGTGATAGGCATATACAGTTGATTGTTCTATATAAAATTAACAACCATCACAGTATTCCGAAACAGTTGAACCGTTACCACTTTCAGATGTTCATGTTTAGCATATTTTCCTTAATAAAAAGATGGTGGAGAATCTAAACTACAGGTGACATAATGGATTCTATCTCTGAAACCACACATGGGAAAGACAAACAATTTACTGGTGTGAAACAGAAATGGCCTTGGATGTCGATGGGAGTTGCGATGATGATGAGAAACATACGCTCCGTCCGGGATATCCGTTTATTACCATAGATTATACACCGAAGTGTAAAGACATTGACTTAAATCCGTTCGGTCCCCCACAGAATTTAGAAATGTAAAACTTGTCTCCAACCCAATTGTTCCAATACGTCTACCGAAGTTCACCGGGACAAATGAAGACCCTGAAAAGTCTCTATCTGATTTTGAAGCTATGATGCTCATTCATTGAATAGATGGGACACATTTTGTTGATAGTTCGAAGATGATAGTCTCCTTTTCTCTCTATCTGGAGGGGTCGGCTTTTGTGTGGTATAAAAATTTATCTCCCAATCCATTTCATATTTTGTGGATTTTCTGTAAAAGCGAAATTCATAATGTGTCAATGAATCCGTCCACAAATAAGTCGCTGTACGCATGGTCGACTGCTTTCAATAATCTTCAGCTGGGTTCATAGACTCTGGATGCTGTTCATTGTGACATAGTGCAAAAAGGTAACAGTTTACAAAAAAAAAAAACCCACTCAATGTTATGTGTAAATTTATAGACGGACTGCCGAGTTCTTCGCAATACTCTGCGCGGTCAGGACGACCCAACACAGGGAGGATGCCTTTCAAAGCGCAAAAATGGGCGAGGCGTTGGGATATTGAACATCAAGTATGGATTCAATCAACATGGGTACCACTACACTTATTAGTATGAATGCTTTGAAGTGAGACTCTACTATTGACAATTTGCAGCAACAAATTCAACACCTCACTGCTAAGATTGACAGCCTCGATTCTACACGCTTGCAGAACAATCATCAGGATCGGCCTATTGTAGATAACCGACCTCCATCCCAGACCTTAGAATGGTGTTCGTGTAAAGGTCAAAGTCATTGGAAAGCATAATGTTGCTGGGCAGGACGGGATGCACCAAAACCGGGTACCAGTCAGATATGTCATCAAAATAGACATCCAACATCAGACTGCACACACAATATTGTTGAAAGCGACGTAAAACACCAATCAACCAACCAACCAACGCATTTGATATATCTCCCAATACAGAGAGCGTGCACTTTGTGAAAGTTCCATTGTCTGTCAGGATATGTACTCAAGGTATGTGTAACGGTAGTATAGCACTTGCTAAAACCAGACTGTTGTTAGCTAGAGCTCTGGTAACGGTATCAGTAGGGAATACCATACCTGTCAAAATTCTGAATGTTACAAACAATATGATATCTTTACCTAGAGGGTTTAAATTAGCAGAGCTCACACCTGCTAATGATTCATTGACTGTACATTATATGAAATCTGCTTGTACATCTTATCATGATTTTAGAGTACATCAATGTAACAATGTAACTGCTGGGATACATACATATAATGAGTTGAAAAATAGTGACTATAATATTTGTTGTCATGAACATGAAATTAAGGTTACACATTCACATGAATGAAATGACAATTTTGAAGCCATTTCTGATCGCAGTAACGTTAAGGCACTCCACGACTTGATTGACATTATATAGTCTATATTTAAAACTGCATTAGAAAAAGAATAAATTATTTATGCAAAAATTGTAAAAATGCAAATTGTTTAACAAGTTTACTTTTCCACACAGAAATATTATCCGTAGTTGTCTGCAACCACGTGACTGCTATATATAACACATGCTGTATTAACAACAAACATTCAACAATTTCTAGGGCATATTGCCCAATTTGGTAAAAATAATTTGTTGTAAATAATAAATGGAAACTTATCAACAATATATATAGCTGTGCCTAACTTCTAAGAGGCGTAATTGTGTATAAATACTGCGATGGAATTGTTGAATGGTGTAGTGTTGTAAGACATTGTCTAACTAAATTGAAATTCTGTTGATATTTTATAATCTAAACGTTAGGCCCAGCAAGATGCATTTCAAATAGATGTAGAACAGTCTTTATGTCAAATTGCACAACAAACAGAGTTGAGGAAAAGGTTGCACTACAGCGTTTTTCTTGGCATGTTGATTGTTGCAGTGTCTCCCGCTTCATGTAATGCACTAGGCCATGGAGAAGTCACAATGACGTCATGTTATGTTTTGGCGGGTTTTCTGCAACATTATATAATTGTGTATTACCTTAACACAACTGCGATGTGAGTCAAGTGTGTAATGATACATGCATGAAAAAGGTTAATTTTAAGAACTTCTGTGACAATTTTAGCTTTGATGAATCATGTTTAACTGAAAAGCACAAATCTGACTTGTTGCAAACTTTCTATAGATTCAAAGACATCTTTGTTACTAAAGATAACCCTAAATTAGGCTTTACTACCGTATTCACCTAAAACCGAAAGCAGTTTCGAGGCACAAGAGACCGCACCGGCTTCCTCCCGACAAGAAGGAAGTTTTGCGCCACCACTTGGAGCAACTTTTAGAGCAGGGGGTTATTGCACCTGTGAGTCGGGACGAGTGCTTATTTCAAAACCGAAGGCACCCGATGGCATTCCTGAAGCTATCCTTTCGTGTTACCCATTTTGCTGCGATTTTAGATACCATAACTCACAAAGGTATGCTATTGCAGACTTGCAAGTACTGACGGAATCATTTGCAAACAAATCGCCAAATTTCATATTTTCCATAGACTTAAGTTCTTTTTGTTTTGTTTTGTTTGTTTTTTTTTTGTTTTTTTTTAAATCGGCATCGCTGAGCAGTCGTAACAATCCAATGCCTTAAATACTTGTTTTGGCAGTATATGTTCTGACTGCTTCCGATGGGATTAAGCTCAGCTTCGAACACATTTCAGTTACTAATGGACCGAGTACTTAGTGGCCTTACTTTTAAGTCAGCGCTCTGCTTTTGGATGACGTTCTAAATGTGTGCGATACATTTGACTCTCATATGAAAGACTTAACGGAGTTTTCATATTTTCCATAGACTTAAGTTCTTTTTGTTTTGTTTTGTTTTGTTTTTTTTTTTTTGTTTTTCAAATCGGCATCGCTGAGCAGTCGTAACAATCCAATGCCTTAAATACTTGTTTTGGCAGTATATGTTCTGACTGCTTCCGATGGGATTAAGCTCAGCTTCGAACACATTTCAGTTACTAATGGACCGAGTACTTAGTGGCCTTACATTTAAGTCAGCGCTCTGCTTTTGGATGACGTTCTAAATGTGTGCGATACATTTGACTCTCATATGAAAGACTTAACGGAGTTTTTTTACGCGATCGTAAATGTAAATTTGCGCAGAAGGAATGTCAGTGTTTAGGTCACGTTATATCCAAAGATGGTTTGAGCCCACCACCTGACAGAGTAAAGGCCATTGAGAATCTCCCCATTCCAACTTCCAAGAAGGAATTACGACGTTTAGTAGGATGGTTCCGAAAGTACATAGCAGACCCTCTTAACGAAAAATAGTGTGCGTTTTCAGTGGAGAAAAGACCACCAAATGCCATTCGAACATCTTAAGCCTTATCCGATATTAGCCTATCCGCGATTTGATTTGCCGTTCCGTATCGCTGTCTATACCTCTAGCAGGGGCATAGGCTTCATGTTATATCAGCTGCATCCTAGAGCACACGAAAGGGAAGGACTGCGAGTGATTCGTTTTGGATCCAAGGGTTAATCAAAGTACCAATGTTCTTATGAACCAACAAAGTTCGAACTGTTAGATATGACGTACGCGGTTCTAGAGTGCGTATATGTACGAGGAACTAGTTTCGTTATAGAACCACCAAGCGCTTAAACTGCTCTATCAGAAACAGTTAAAGGGCGCTTTTTATGAACGATAGCTTGCTATACTTGCTTGACAGTGACCTTGGATATGATGCTGACACTGACGAACACTTACGGAACGTCATATCTGGACAAGCTTTACATCGATATCTTACTTATTTCGATCAGACGAAACAAAGCAAACCGTTCAATTTATCGACGTTGCCGAAAAAACGAGGAGACGATGCCGACGTTCTGGAAGTTCCAACGGCAATGGAATGGAATAGATCATGGGTATTGCCCCTAAACCCATGCATGCGTAGGACAAGATGTTGATTCAACACATTCAACGTCATCCACAGATCTTATCTTTGGACGAAATGGGACAAGACAACTTCCGCAGTAAACGTCATCGCCTTGATCAGAATTGGAGTTAGAGATCTTTCGGTGTAATATTACATACAAACAGTACCGAAAGATCTCTAACTCAAATTCTGACTGGATGTACTGAAAGGTCATCCTGAGATGACCTCGAATCTGCAGTTGCAAGATCTTGTACATGGAAAGTAGCGTAGAGGAACGAGGTACAAGTCGCGTTTCAATAAGATTGGGGTCTGGAGACCTTCAAACGAGGATTGAGCTAGATCAACGTTCCTTGTGATTACGTCAGAAATCCGAAGTTTGCCAAACGTTTGAAGACAACACCTACGCCCAAGTAGACATCGACGTTACCTACACCGTTAGTAGCATGTGGTAGAAAATCGGTCGACTCATCGGACAAGACAGGATTCTTCGATGCTTCTAGCATTTCGCCCTCCGATTCAAATAGGACGGTAACGACTCCCAAGACTCAGTCGCAGATCGAAAGGAGTTGGTTGAGTTTGGTTGAGTTTCTAGAAGATGGTGGTCCGGCGACGAAAAAAAGAAACTTTATCCAAACTCCTATAGAAAGAGTATTAAAATCTTGCACATCCGGAAGGATGCGGCGGAGTCGAACGCGTTTATCGGCAAGTCAAACGTTTGGCATCCAAGTCTTTAAAGTGACGAAGAAGGACGTCATACGATGGTTACGAGAACAATCTACGTACACGTTACACAAACCCATTCAACGTATATCTTTGCACAACCGCACCGAAGTGACTTCTATGGACGAACAATGGCAAGGTGATTTAGCCGACGTCTCCAATATTAAGGAATGGAACGATGGGAAAACTTTTCTCTTGTATTTCATCGACGTGTTTTCCAAATATGCGTGAGTGGAACCGTTGCAAAATAAGACGGGAGTGGAAATGCTTCGAGGATTTATGGCCATTTTCAAAAAGAATCAGGTCGCGCTGTCCCAGACATTTTCAGAGGGATCAGGGGAAAGAATTTTTGAACAAGGAGTTTCACAGGATGTTGAAAGACCATCACATTCACTTCTTTACCACACATAACACGGACACCACAGCCAGCGTAGCCGAACAATTCCAGAGGAAAGCACGAATGTGGAAATATTTCAGTCATCGCCGAATTTGACGTTACGTGAACTTGTTACCTCGTCTAGTGCAGAGGTACAATCAGTCTTGTCTTCGAGCATAGGACGGGCACCCTAACGTTTTAGATGTGTGGAGATCCACGTACAAGAGACTTTCTTCTATAAAGAGAAGTCCGTGTTTTGCTGCGGAAGATCGAATGAGAGTCAGCAAAGTGAAACACGTGTTTGGAAAAGGATATCTATCCAATTGGACGACAGAACTTTTAACCGTCACTGGACTTACGTCTACGTCATCAGAGAGGATAACGACGAACAGTTACGTGGAACGTTCTACAAGTCCGAGTCCGATCAAGACGGACGATATTTACGATGTCGAGAAAGTTATCGAGACACGAAAACGTTGCGTCTGAAAGAAAACCGTGGAAGAATCGTTGGAGCATTGGGAAGGCTTTCCGACTAGTTTCGATTCCTGGATACCTCGAGAGAATCTCGTGCCAATGACATTGTCGATGTCATAAAGAAATATAACTGTAGTCATGCTTCGTCGAACTACTCTTTACTTTGGAACTGGAGTGGAAACGTCATTCCCAGGAGCGAAATCGTCTTCTTCACCGAGACGATCGTTGCATTCACGGTCATCGTGGCCTCCATCTCTTGTTTGGCTCTAGGACAGAAAGACCGACAGTTTTGGATGGTTATGTTGAGTGGATGCATGGGATATTTTATGCCTAGTCCCGCCATGAAACGGACAGAACAATCTCATTCGACCAGGAGATTGCCATGACCTTACCTAGCGACGGGTCCATGGGGACCTTTCCCAACAACACCATATCTTCCTATCGCACCCATTTACCTCGGACGATGGAATTGGGCTACGGGGAATGGGAAGTGGGACGGACGGAAATCGTGTACCAGACGACGGTGGAAAACATCAAGGAAGGCCAGAATTACATAGAAATCATCGTTCCCTGTTATCATCTGGGACATACCATCTTTCCGAAGCTATCGCCGACAGGTCATTACCAGATATCACCAGCCACAAGAGACGAGGCCGATGCAGGATTTTACGGTTCGATTGAGGGGCTCATAGAAGAATCTTGCTTTGATGTTGTCGTTGACACATCATCAAAGGAGGACAGACGACCGCAATCAAATCAGGTTCACATATTTGAAGACGTTCAATCGAGTGGCAGTGGAAACGAAAGGAGAACTATTCAGGAGCAACACATGTATCCCATCAGATTATGTCCTACGCTGTCGAACATCTTGGGATTCACGATAGCGGCCACTCCCTAGTGGATACACAGACACCAACCGCATGGACGGGTTCCCCCTGATCTCTACCTAGGATTGAGTGGATTAAGTGGATTGTTCGTGTATAACAACGTCATACAGTCACAGATCGTGGGGTCTAGGAACATACATCTTTTGAAGATTACTCCATTCAAACATAAAGAAACACTGCGATCCGATTCGCATGGTCATTAGGAACCGCAACGCGTGGTATTCTTACCTCTGGCCAAGACGTCATTTGATACTTTGGATATTCATATATACTACGGACTGGGCCAACAAATATCATTTTTCAGCGGAAAAGTGATCATGAAACTATATTTTTGTCGAAGGATCCAATTTCAATCATGATCGTGTATCGAGGGTGGCCCGTCAGAGAGGCCGGGGCTTATGGTCCACTGATAGGACTTCCAGTCAAATTGATGGTGGGAGTGTCGTTAGCTTCGTCGGTATTACCTGCGATTTTACCCGGTCTCCTGGGACAACAGCAGGGAGAAGGACGTCGATCTTGACAGAAAGGATCGGGATTAAAAGACGTGGCCTTGTTCGTACTCAAAAAAGATGGGAAACAATAGGAATTGGAAAGAGACATTACTCTCGTACACGCCCAATACTTTGGAGAAACAAATCAAGAATACGAATTAATTGATCAAACATCAAGCAGGACGCATGGATGCCGTCAATCCCTTCGCAGACGATCCGACTGCTGCAGGGTACAACGAGGAACTGATCGATCGTCATAAGAAGATAGCCGAGAGTAAATGGTTACAACTGTACAGTCGCATACATTTAGACATGTTTCAACAAAAGAACCTTGTCGTCAACGGCGTAGACAATCGTCCACGATTTATGCGGCCTTGTAGGCCTTTCTCTTTGATGGGAGATGCAGACGGAGCCATTCACATCGAGCAGATGATGTTATTCGTGTGTAAAGTGCGACCCATGTCTGAAGGTGAATCAGATGTTAAACGTGGAAACGGCAAAATGTCTCTTAAGGCGCGTGGAAGGGAAATCCTTCAGCATCCCGGCAGGTACCCGATCGTAAATAACGGACAATGTCTTTACGGGACAGTTACCTAGGCGCATTTTCTTTGGCAGGGTGAGAAATTCGGGATATAATGCCGCTTTGAATCGGAACCCTTTCGAATTTAAACACTTCGATCTGAACAAAATAGAGATAACGTTGAACGGAGACTCGCAATACACCAAACCGTTCGAACCGGAGTTTGGAGCGCCTGCCCAATATTTACGTACGTACATGTCCCTGTACCAGTCCCTGAAAAGAATAGAAGAATGGGCGACAATTGTGCTCCGGATATCACCAAAGACGAATATCAAAACGGCTTCACGATATGGGCAATCGATTTTACCACGGATCAAAACGGTCACCTGGGTGATAAATTTTACTTGATAACGACGGGGAACATGCGCATCGAACTACGGTTTGCCGTAGCCTTGCCCGTGGTCATCAACTGTATCGTGTATGCCGAGTTCGACAACGTGTTGCAGATCAACAAACAGAGATGTCGACTATTGAGCCTTTAGATACTTTTCAGTTATATGATATATTGGCGCGAGATCCGTAAGTGAGTCCTCATTTCGGAGGTGTGTATCCCATGGACACCTTACCCAAAATGTCGGATAAAAGATTCTTCGTCACGAACACCGATACTTCACATCTACCGGGAAATCATTAGATGTGTGTTCACTTCGGAACGGATGACGTAGTGGAATATTTCGATTTGTATGGTTTACCGCCATGGGAGTATGGAGACATAGTGCGTTTCATGTATTCCAAATGTCCAACTATCGTCTACAAGACTGTTGGCTATCAAAGTTGGAACACCAAGGTGTACAGTCATTATTGTCTATAATACCTGTATCAGAGACATCGAAAAGTCCCAGAACGACAATGATGCGTAAGTTGATGTTGGATCACCTACCGTTATGACCCAAGATGTGGACCCCTTTACAGAACGATCGATTCGTATACCAATGGTTTCAGAAGAACGTGATCCTCAGGAAACCCAAACCGTTCCAGATAGAAAGAAGACCGTCTTGCGTGTGTCGGAAAGAGTCAGATCACATAAACCCCACTCTTTATACTGAACTTGTTCCTTGTTAGCGATCGCAGGAATTCACTTGTTCATCGTAATTTTAGCATTGATTCCCTATGTTTACCGACAAAAATGTCTGTCGAGAATCCGAAATGACTTAACTTGGACGATGGAGACATCGCTCCGAGCCGTAAGGCAAAGTAGAGAGATAGATACTCAATGTACATATTGTTTATCATTCAAATGTTATAAGTGACGAGCAATAGGACAGCCCTAATCCTTGTTCGTCACGATGTGTTAGCGGGGCAATAAATGTTCGAATTATCATCATGCTATATTTTACAATACAAGGTCGAATAAACATTGGCGAGGTCACTGTGTCCTTGATGGTGTCATCGACGAAGGTCGGCATACACGTTATATTTTACTTCCCCAAAACGTTCGTGAAGAATCGAAAGGGGATTTTCACCATAGTGAAATATTTAGTCAAGGAACAAGTATGAAACAACTTGAAGAGTATGAATTTTTACGGGGAGCAAATTATTCTATCTTCAGCCAGTGGCATCGATGTAATATGATTATAGAAGGAATAAGGTACAACTGTGCTGAGCAGTATATGATGCACAAGAAAGCAGTTCTGATGGGCGATAAAGAAAGTGCGGCACAAATATTAGCTACAGACGACCCAAGGAAACAAAAGTTCATTGGTGTTCACTGTGTCTTGACGTTTTTTTTTTTTTTTGTCGTGTCTTCGACGAAGGTCGACGTATAGGTATAAAATAAAGAGTCAACCTAAACTAGACTGTAAGAATATGTGTTGCAGTATGAACATGTGTTTTTCTTCCGACTCCGACATGTCCAAAGAATCATTGACTGTGGTGAGGAAAACGTACGGCAACATGATCTACAGACTGAATAGTAGTCTAAAGGGAGAAGGCCTGGAAGAATTTAAAAAGAACGTGAACTTGACACCCGTGTATCTCATTCAACAATATGCCGACGAGCTCATGGATAGAATGAATTGTCGAAGAATCATAACGTTCAGTCCCGAGACAGGTCGAGTCGATTTCCGGGAACTCTTGGAGTCTCTCAACACCGCCAATATCCGACAAGCTTTCGATATCGTATAGGACGCATGATCTACGAGATGCAACAAACCACCGACGTGAAGTACATTGCCGTTCGTCCCGATTGTCTGGGAGAACTCGATCATTCCAATCAAGAAATGTTACAAATTTGTCTTACATGTAGACGATATAACGAAGAGTACACCAAAAGGAAGGACGAAAGGACGACCACGGACAAAAGGACGAACAAGGTGACATGAGCGAATAGTACATATGAGTGCCTCATGCGTATCACTCTTACAACGCTGGAGGATTTGGCTTAGCTTGACCATTCTTAGAAGATCCGAATGGCGGAACATGTTGGATCAAGTGACCTGTTGGAAAGACTTTCACGAAATAATCGTCAGCATGTTTAGCGAAGGCAGAGTGTCGGAAGCAAGACTGTACGTCTTAGAACTATTTACCAGAGACTTGTATTTTCGTTTCCACGATCCCGCCTTCATGCTCCTGTTCGAAAGAGTGAAACATAAACTCATGAAATTGAAACCAATGATGTGACTTTTGTATAGAGGTGTTACATTTGTATCTATCCAAACATGTCGTTCAAATTAAAGTTTTAATTTAACTAAAACTCTCTTACAGTTTTCCTTTATCTAGACATGACTATGTGACCATAGTAGTTTCCTCCCTTGTTTCATGTACCACGCACATAGTCCCCCCCACCCCCCCCACAAAAAAAAATTTGCATCTTTTTCGATTTATTTACCAGTGTTGTCATGGTATTCATAGTGATTTAAACATGCCCTCTGGTAAAAAAGAGTTTGAAAATAATTATGAAAATGATATTAAAGCTCTTTGGTGCATTCCTGAGTGTGTCATCAGACTGAAATGTTGTCGCATGAATACACTACTGCAAGCCTTGAGAGTGAGGTCATAGGGGTCAAGATGTGTATTGATAGATATTTTGAGTTTGGCGTATGCAATTTTTTCTGCAGATCATGAAATGACAACTCTTATGTAATAGAAAAACATACATAAATTTCAGAAAAAAAAAATAATAAGCGGTGTGATTTTTGCAATGATATTTCAATTTACAAAGGAAACAACAGGGAAAAAAACTGTAGTCTATGGTCATGTGATGTCTAGGTAAGGCAAATCTCTCCACGTTATCTAGACATGACAGTGATGTCTGGGTAACTTTAATTTTAAGTGCCGTATGCGTAAAACCCCTAAAGAAACACGACATTGGGTGACCTTTCACAAGGACGAGACCAATTTGTTTTGACATTGGAGTGACCTTTCTCAAAGAAAAAAGAAGAGTTACTGGCTGAGTTATGTGGCAGAAATCACCATGGAACTATACAATACATGAATATAAATAATGTACTAGCACATATAACACATTACAAAATATTTTATTGTAGTGCAATTACGATACCGACTTAGGACGGTCATTTAATTTGACAAAAGCCAAACAAATGGTGTGGTTAACCGGTTTACGGGCCCACCTTCCCACTCACCGTAACAGCAGAACAATCAAAGGACGTATATTTAAAAATTTATAAATAATCCTCCATGTAAAGAACAAGGGTCAACAGGTATCGCATATTGAGAGATCATAAAAATATAAACACGTAAGGTATTGTAAAACACATAATGATATAAAAATATATGCGACATCAACATGATAAACCGTGCTCTGCCAGTCTGAAAGCGAGCTAAGACCCTAGATCTGTAGGAGTCCCGACTAACAGTCAGAGGGGACGAGGTTCAGGACCATGTCTCCTCTGAAAGAGGTTTGGACAAGGCCCGTCATATAGTTCCCACCGCCCTGTTAGTCAGCGTGCAACGTTCAAGTAAAAGTCTGCATAAGGCTGTAGAGGGGCCAAATACAAGACCTATAGTCTTTTTGATGATCTCAATGTCATATTGTCTATTTAGAAGATGTTTGACTATTTTATTACATGATAAAATAACGTTTTACTTTCCTTAGTTTATATACGAGATCACCGTAAAATTAGGATGGGAAATTCCATTGGATACATACTGTTGAAAAGAAATATTTCCAAATTTCCAAATTTAATTAGAAGTTCTGAATAAGATCTGAAGAATTTGCCGAATGTTTTTCTTAGCTTGTGAGATCTGTAACCCTGAGTTAAAAGTTTAGTAGTAATTTGTAAATTTCGTTTCTGAAAGTCCAAAACATCGGTGCAGCCTCTGACAAATCGAACTAATTGAGATATATAGATACCGTATGATGGGAGTCGAGGGACATCGCCATCCAAAGGAGGAAATTTTACAATAGGAAATCCAAAATCCTCACGTTTATCATAAATATTAGTATATATAAGATGGTTGATAATTTTGATGTTCAAATCTAAGAAAGGTGTAGATTTATCTCAAGTATTAGCTTTATTCAATGTGAGCTCTGGTGGATATATTTCTGATATAAATTGTTCGAATTCAGGGTTGTCGATAACCAAAATGTCATCCAGATATCTGCAAGTATTATTAAATTTGTCAATGAGGTCAAAACGTTTTGATTTTTGAATAAAAACCATAAAATCCCTCTCATAACAATAAAGAAATAAATCTGCTATCAGAGAAGTGCAGTTAGTACCCATAGCAATCCCAACTATTTGTTGATATATCTTGCCATCAAATTGCACAAAAATATTATTCAGTAGAAAATCTAGTGCTTTACATAATTCCTTGCAAGTCCAGTATTTATATGAAGTATATTGTTTGTTGGAAAAGAATCTGGAGTTACTGGAGGTACATATGTAAATTTTAGATTCTCTGTGAAAACACCATTGTATAAGAGACAGCAACTTGCTTTTACTCAAATCATGAGGCAGAGATGTATAAAGTGTAGAAAAATCAAATGTAGAAATTTAAGTCGCTTTAAAATGTAGTGAAAGAAGTTTGTGTATAACGTCATGAGAATTTTTAATTGACCAAAAGTAATTGATGTTACTATTATGGAATGCGACATCACAATATTTGATAATATGATCTTTTATAGCAGTCAGCGCAGACGTAATATGTTTCGATAGTACCGTAGTAGAGCAGTGGCTAGAATTAGATATGAAACGTGATTTATATGGACATTTATATAGTTTTGAGAGCCAATACATTGTTGGTAGATCAGATTTATCAGTTTTAATTTTGAAGTCGGACATGATCATGAGGTGATCGTGCAAGGTTGCTGTCTTTTGAAGTAGGGCTTTCCACATATGTATGAATGGAGTTTAGTTCGTATATAACTTCAATATAATATAGCTTTCAAACAACTATGATGTTATTACCTGCTTTATCAGCAGGAATAAAGACATATTTAGCATGTAAGTCAGCTATCTTCTTTTCAATAGAATTTGCCGTCAATGTATTAGGTCAAGTACATTGTGGCGAGGTGTTAGACGCCCGTGTCGATGTCACATAAAAGCTCTGCCGGAGTTTAGCATTTCTCATTCGCTTTAGAATACCCAAAACTTCACAGACGTGAAATCATGACATGACCACTCTAAGGAAGTTAGACTATCAAGAGTTCGGACAACGCAGGGATGTCATCGTACATTTGATTGACAAAATAGTCAACCACAGACATTGGCACGTACTCCGAGATCTGTTAGTAGAGGTCCCTCGTTGGAATAGGAAAGGACTACCAGCAGACAGTGACACAGAAGAATTTAAGGCGTACGAAGAAAGTGTAGACATACTCTTAGAGTTGTTCTTACACACGGACCACGACGAACATTGAGACGTTCTTCTGAATCTGTTCGGAGAAAACAAAGATCGGAGAAGACGTAAGGAAAACGAAACATCACCCATGGACTTTCAAAGGTGTGCCAAACGTATAGTGGTACTCACTCTCTTGTCTGGAAAAACAGATCGACAGGAGCATTTACACGCCCTATATGATCTGATCGTAGAGACCGATCGACAGAAGATGGAGATAAAAGAAGAAATGCTAGTCGACATCAAGTCAGCGATCACGGAAGAAGACGTAAAGCCAGACATCGAAACGGAAAGAAAGTTAGAGCCCACGGAAGAACAATCCGTGCACGAATCGACAGAACCTAGACGAAGTACGAGACCGAGAAAACCATGGACCTGCCAATTTTGTCGATGAAAACAACGCCACACATATCTTTAGAAAAGTAGCCAATGGCTGATGCATAAAGTTTGTTGTTTACTTTTCGTATAACGCGATTTGCCATCAAAAACGGGCCGTTTCGTATAAAACGTTTTAAATGTTTTAAAACTCATTATTTGCTATTAAGCAACCCAGCACGGGTACCATCACCTCCATTGACGAGTGCTAATGTATCTAACTCTTGAGCGTCGGCCCCTCGACCTGCATTTCTTAGTTTTCCATACTTCCTTGATTAACACCTGTTGGTTACTCTCTATTCTCCCCATTCTCTTTGGCTGCACGATGTGACGGGTCTTAGATTCTTCCGGCTCGGGTTGTATAGTGGGAGGGATGGGCTTTGGCGTCGTAACCACTCTCGTCGACTTGGGAATGGATTCCGTCCAGCTTCATCGCCTTCCCCAGACAACGAACAGAAGACTGGGAGAAGGAGATTGAGGCTGAGCCTCAACCTCCGTTCAGGGCTTACTTCCCGTTTGCCCGTCCTCTAGAAGACGGGCACTCTCCTGCCCTGCAGGTAGCTCTCGTAGTTTCTCGCAATTGCCCTTTTAAATGACATCTTTAGAAAAGTAGCTATTAGCTGATGCAGAAAAAAAAAATAAATAAAAAACAGATTTGGATCCCCTTTATCACATTTAATTCACACGTTTAAAATAATTTTCGATCCGATTATGATTGGTACATAGGTCATCACATTACACCATACGACAAAAGACATTTTGAATCCGATTTTGATTCTTAATTCACTGAAATGGGGGATGTTTATTTACAGGTCAGCAAAAGAATTTGTTTACATTAAAAACAATATAGGGGGATGTTTACATGTACGTCCGCAATACCTTCTGTATAAACCCCTGTCCAGACTTCATTTTTCCTCGTTCCCTTACGGAAATTTATTTCTAAGAATAATCAACTATTATTGACATCGTTAAAATTTATGTCAAAAGAAGACTCCTTCCTATCTTGAGGGAGCCGCCGATGATAAGAAGAAGACGCAGAACGACGGGACTGATGGTGCAAAGTTTTCTGAACACCGTCCCCAGAAGGAGTTCAAGAAGGAGAAAACTTAGGCACTGTCCTTACTGTAAGCAAGGGCAGTGGCTATGAAATAGGGCATCCAGATCTTTAGAAAAGTAACCGTTTTGCTTTTGTTTTCTTGTTCTTTGTTGGTGCACATCATTCAATGTTAAAGCAAGGTCACAGAGATACGTCTACTATAGTACGTTTATTTCTTCTTCTTTACTAGTTCTACTTGCTGCACTTATATCAATGTCAATTCAAGGTCAACATTGTCCTAATAAAGGACGTCCTCAAGGGCATTCCGCAGGGGTCAAATGAGTGCAAATTGCGCTATCGAGGTGCGTGACACTACTCTAGCTATATAGTGGCTCTACCCCCGGGAAAACTGACTATATGGCCAGCTCCCCCCCCCCCCCTAAAAAACCCTAATATATAGACAGGATCCCCCTCTTTTTAACAGCATTTTCCCTCCTCATATAGTAGCTCTTCCCCTCATGGTAGGTCTTCTCCCTGGTTGAAAATCGATACATTTATAAATTTTCTACATCCTTGTCATTGCGACACGATTTAAATCCAAATTCTGTAAATGAGAGTAGATTTTCACCTATTCAGTGTTAGTTTTGTCTTATCTTATGTATATGTTACAGTACTATATTTGCTATGACCAAAGCAAAAATAACTTAGTCGTAGACCTGTACGAAGTATTGAAGTCGTACATATACGAACAAAGTGTTTAGTTCTACATACGAAATACATTGCACTGCGAGATAGTTAAGCTGTGCGCACGAGATAGTTATATCGTGTGCACGAGATAATTATGTCGTGTGCACAATTCAGAAATTTTACGGAATAAATCTCTGATTTAGTAAGAGTTCCCATTGAAATTAGGAACCATGGTGCTTCGGCTACACACTTTAATTGTGTTGAAATCAAGGGCTAATCCAGAATTTGGAGTTAGCGTGGGGGCGACGTTAGGCGAGAGGTCTGGGTTTGCCTAAGCCCCGAGCAGATCCAAAGCTCAGTCACCCGGAAACTCACGCAATTTGGAAATTTTAGTGCCAAAATGAGAATGCGGCGACCCTGTTATATGATAGTTTGCTCAAATTTTGTCTTTTACATGGATATATCAGACTTTACTTTGCCTTATTAATTAATAAATTAAGGTTTAAGTTCAAAACCAGTCATAATCTGAAGTTCTTTAAACTTCAACTTTCTTAAAGGGATGGGGGTTTGGAATGGGAACATCTAGAAAACTGCAGATGAAAAGCGCGCTCCGCTTGTGGAGGATGAAGAATTTGCGTAGGAAAGGGAACGTAAAGTACGGAAAAGGGTATTTGTAAATTTTGTTGACACGGCAGCTGCCATACACTCTGGGAACACTCTGTTGAAGTGAAATTTTAGGCCCCAAAATGAACAAATTCCGTTAGCAAATCGTGCGGACGACACCATTATCTCGCGTGCACGACATAACTGTCTCGAACACACGACATAACTATCTCGTGCGCACGACACAATTAACTTGTGCGATAATTTTCCCCCTTGTGTCCTTCCATAATTTCGTAGACCTTGAATACTTTGTCAATAATCTATCTGTACCGACGTAATAACCTTTTCTTTGAATGCGAGACGTCAATGCTTTTACTAAGTATGGAGTCACAATCAGGTATCAGTTGTCTGAAGTGGTAAATCTAGGTTTTTAACGTTCCTTTACTTGAAAATAGCCTTTTGATTTATTCCTTGACATGGTGATGACATGAGGCACCTGTTTTTACTGTCTCATCCGAAAGTTGTAACACAGGAATGATCAGGATGAGTATCGCACCCCGAACCTCCCGAATCAAAGGCAGGTCCCATACCACTGGATGACGCCGGTATAGTACCCCTCCCCAGGAAAATTTTCTAAAGATAGCATCTTTCCACACGGACGGTTTTTATATAATAATTTATCCACCAGTGGGATTGTTTTCTATAAAACAAAACCTTCCTCTTACAATGAAAACACCCCTCCCTGGAAATCCCGACAGATAGGACAATCACACAGACGATTTTTTATATAAATCGTCACGATTTTTGATATAAATCGTCACATATTGTTTATAACCAAACCGTTATAGTGATATCACCTCTTCGTTCTAGTAATATCATATATTCGTTATTATGATGTCACTTTAAGAATTCCTTCATTATTCTAAGCTAATATTTGTAGTGATATCACTATAACGAATTATTGATATCACTAGAACAAAGTGGTGATATCACTATAATAATGTAGTGACATCACTATAAAGAAGTGGTGATATCACTATTACGAATATGTAGTATCCTTTTTGGATTAAAAATTAAAACGGCGCGCCCAGCGTTAAAGGTAATACTTTTTCACAATGTTCTTATTCAAGCCTTTTTTCTTTTCGGTTTATAGGAATATTATACGCCGGCATGGCCTAGTGGTATCGCGCTCTCCTCCACATCGGGAGGCCGGGGTTCGAGTCCCGGTGTCCTGTCTTTCGGATGAGACAATAAAAACCGAGGCCCCATGTCGTGGTATGCATGACACGTTAAAGATCCCTCACGGCTTCGGGTGGGTCCGTGAATGCGCATATGGTGCACTAAATTAATAGATATATATTTTCTATATTTATTATAAGCTTTAATTATTAAGGCCGGTGTCACTGCTGGTAGACTGATAGTCCCCGAGAATGAGACAGACTGACTGAGACTAAAAAACAATGAGGTGATCCGTACATAACGCTCTAGGAAACCTGATATGTGAGAGAAGACCCACTATATGATCACCTCACTCCAATAGCCATGTCAGAGGAAAAGCCTAGTCTAGCTAACCTTTGCAGGCTTGAAAAGGGCGGTGAGCTAATATATAGCCAATTTTTCCTAAGGGGAAGAGCTACTATATAGCTAGTCTCCCGGGGGAAGATCTTCCATATGGAAGAAGAGCTACTATAGAGTCAACAGGGGAAAGAATTCTATATAGCGAGCCTTATGTGGATAGGCCTACTATCGGGGATACCTACTACATGACACTGGTAACATCCGCCCTTATATCACAAGATTATTTGAGCTTCTTTACCTCGTAGTGATGCATATGCTAACGAAATTGCTTATCTGACAATCGATAAAAAGTCATGAGAAGGGAAAAGTAAAGAAAAGTAAAATTAATCACAGTACAAATGGCTTCACAAGGACTACAATGAAAAAGAAGTTAAAGTTTCAGACGACAATGTAAGTGAGGACAAGAAAGTCTTTATAGAGGCTTTTCTTTTCCCCCATAGTTATGGGGTTTTGGTATTGGAATGTTCATCCAAATTGATCTAATATTCCAACATAAAAGGCAATGTCAAATGACAAAATTAGACAAAAGTAAACATTTTGTTCATTGTCCTCTCACACATTTGATGATTTTACTTACATAATGAAAGTATCTGTCTTGTGTAGTGCACCGATATTTAGACCTATGCAATGGCAACACCCAAAGTGGTACCAGCGTGCAATCAGCTACCTTGAGTTAGGACCACGACTGTAATTGATTGGGTCCAAATTACGACACCAAATAGCAGAGGCGTAGACAAACTCCTCTCGGTCAAAAGACAAACATCTAAGGTGATTCGGGACTGCTTAAACAGCGGAATTTAAACAATCAGCTGTTTTATGTAGACGAATTTATTTGTGTGAAAAATTTGAATCTATTTTTCCTATGACACCGGGTAATAACCAATAACAATAGACATTCTCTCAATTCTAAGTAAGTGGTGATACCGAACAAATGAAACATTGCCGCTAGAATTTGCAGCAGTATTGTGATATCACACACACACACACACACACACAAAAAAAAAAAAAAAAAACCACAAAACATTAGTATAATGATTATTAGATCCCGTTTCTTCATAATTAAGATTTTACATTATATAGAATAAGAATCAAGTCGTTTTCGCTACGATGTTCTTTTTACTTTCTAGGATCGATCGTATTGATATGTTGGCTATAGTCAAAGTGAGTCATATAGCATTTTAGTTTATCTATAGTAGAAAAATTAGTGGAAACTTTTAATCAAATGCATTAAACTGTATAAAAATAATATATTTTAAGACTTTTTGCATTTCAGATTGCCCTACGTTTCAATTAAATTCAACACTTGTTTTTCGATTTTGGAATTGTACACACAATGCACCAGTTATTACCGAAAAATGTAATGAAAAATATCTACCGCAAAATGGAGTTTTCACTGATGAATTATACAAATGTAAGTTTGCATTGCTAGCATAATATTTCCATCATTGTTAAATATTTTCGTACAATAACTAGAATCATTCAATGCGTTTAAGCAAAGGTACGATAATAACAAGAATGCATTGCAAAATATACCTTCGTCACTTTACTGTGAATCATGTGTTCACAATGTAAAAATACTGAGGTGACACTTCCTTCCATTTGTGTTCTTTCTATCTCCTTTGTTTGCAAGTTGATGAGTCTATTTTATGACAATGGTGGATATTCCTGAGCCCTGGAAACGATATGCTGTCTTCAACAAATAGAATGAGACATACAGGAAATAGTGCGCCTATTTATAGAATAGGAAGGTTTCATGGTCACTGATAGCGAGTGCAAGTGTAATCATTATGATTAGTATCTGCCGTTTCGACTCTACTTTTTATGTCGCAAAATATATTCTTACGTCCATCTAGTATGTAATTAAAAGAGATGTTTTTTATTGATCTTATTTCTACCAAGGTATTTTGCTATCTTCTGTATTTATAATTCTCTGCATGAGAGCATTATTTTGCGCCAGCTAGATCAAACTAAAATATATGCACAACCAGTGTAATTGGCTGGTCTGAAGCGCATCAACTTGAGTGTAATGCAATTTCCAATAATAACATTGGTAACACATTAACTATGTACAAGACAAGCCATATCAGCTGTTCTGATCGGCAAATCGAACCCACGACGACCTAATTATTAATGTATCTTTAAGGTTGAAAATGGGATTTCAGAAAAGAAAAATGAAAGTGACAATGATGGCGTATATATATTCTATGTAAAATAAATGCACTTGCTTTGAATTGCATACTCGTAACAAAACACAACTTAGGACCCTTATTCTAGAAATAAGAAAAATAATCTGATGGAGTTGACTCAAAAACTTTCCTAAACTGAATTTGATTTACATATTGCAAAACTGTATTCTAATATATAGAATGAATATGAAATCGATCTATTATAACTGCATGTATATAAATATATTCTCTTTTAAGATCCAGCTTGCTTCCTGGGACAGAAAATACAAACAATGTCTACGTAAGTTAATTGTTAACTAATAAGGCATTAATCAATCGACTGTTCCATTATGTTAAATGTTTTTACTATTACACATCAAGAATGTAATTATTCTGAATAATAGAAATATATTTGTTACAGTAAAGATTCATCATCAAACACACTCTTAAATGACGGAGTCCAATTAACAACACCTCGTGTTAACGGCAATAATTCCCTCACTGATTATATGAACACCGAACAAAGTACAAACGAATACTGGAGGGGTAAGAATGATGCATTTTATCATGTTTATTGTACTTTACGTTCAATAAAAATGAAAATGTAAAATGCGAAAGTAACTGGTGTCAAATGCTTATGGAACTAATAACAATGCATCACAGTGGGCATTCACGGACCCCTGAAATTCAGAGGTGAAACCAGGTGCCCGGGAGGAGTGAGTGTCTCGAGTGTCTCCTGTTTGGCTAGACACACCGGCCGTGAATGCCCTGGCATACAGACTAAACAAATATATATATATATATATAAACATGAATGTGAACCAACACGGTATAGAAAGTGTCACAGCCACATAACATCAGGAAAAAGGGTATAAAAACACTTAAGTCAACAAATGACTGGATTTAAATATTTCCGAAAATAAATAAGTAAATAAAAATAAAAGAGTTAACCCCTTACTCAACCAAATATCAATTTGTATTTAGAATTAAATTATGCATAAAACATAATAAAGAAATATATCATCAGCAATGCAATGAATATTTTATTCATTCAACGTTTTTCACTTTCATAGAACTATATTAGTGGTAGAAATAATGAATTTTTTGTTTAGCTGTTGATGAAAATAGAAATTACATTCGAACTCTGTAATTTTTAAACAATTTTTTTTTCAGTGCATCTAAGTGAAAACACTGTATGCGATGTTCAGCGTCTTTCATATTCATATAATTTTCTTTGTGTCGATTGTCTTGCAGCGAATCTGATTGGTTAAAACACTGAGTTGATTTCTACATTAACAAAATTTGGAGTGCAGATAGGTAACAACTACTGGAACTACTTCCCTTTTGAATGCCAAACGCTGTTCTATTTATGGAACAGGATTAACCGTGTTTTAATCGATTAAATAATTTTAGGAAGCAGGGCCGTAGTTAGGATCTAAATGATGTGGAGGTACAAAAGGCGAGAGTGGGTTGTTTAAGACAATACCTCTCTCTCTCTCTCTCTCTCTCTCTCTCTCTCTCTCTCTCTCTCTCTCTATATATATATATATATATATATATATTATATATATATATATTATATATATATATATATATATATATATTATATATATATATATATATATATATATATATATATATATATATATATATATATATATATATATATATATATATATATATATATATTTATATATATATATATATATATATATATATATATATATATATATATATATATATATATATATATATATATATATATATATATATATATATATATATAAATATATATATATATATATATAAACATTTAACGATGTACCAAATATGAATTTCAAATTCTCTGTCGACATATCGCCAAGGTCAAGGCCGCAGTGCACACAGGAAAAAGCAAAACTCCTAGTCAAGGCCATAACCCATAACTTCTTACTTTATTTGGGATCTGGATAATATTTCAGACAGTTATGGTCCATAATCCAAAGGTGTGTCACGACTTAAAACAAGATCCTATTTTCAAGGTCAAAGTCACACTACACGCATAACAAACGAAATCCTTGACAGGACCATAACTTCTTACAACAAAGTTGGATTTGGATAATATTTCACCGAATTGTTGTCCATGACCTAAAAGTATAATATAACTTCAACTTAAGGTAATATCTTCAGGGTCAAGGTCACATTGCACACATAGCTCAAATCTTTGTCATGGTCATAAACTCTTACTGCCAAGCTGGATTTAGATATTCATACAATTATTCTCCACGACCCAAGGATGTGACAGGACCACAAGCGATGGTCATATCTCCAAGGTCAAGGTCACAAGTGCACACATAGCCAAAATCATTGTCCTGGCCATAGCTGCTTACTGCTGAGTTGGATTTGTTAAATATAAAACATAATTGTTGTTCATTACTCAGGAGTATAACGTGCTCTTAAACCAATATCATATCTGGAGGGTCAAGGTCACAGTAAACACATAGCCCAATTTCTTGCCCTCGCCATAACTTATTACTGCCGAGTTGGATTTGATAATATATCATATAATTGTTATCCAGCACCCAAGAGTGTTTCTTGACCTTGAACTAAGGTCATATCTACAAAGTCAAGGTCACAGTGCACACACAGCCAGAAGTATTGTTCGGGCCATGACATCTTACAGAAGATAACATTTTACACAATTGGTGTCCATGACCTAAGGGTGTGCCATGACCTTAAACGATGTTCATGTCTTCAAGGTCAAGGTTACAGTGCACATGCAGCCAGAATTCTTGTCAGGGTCATAACTACTTTCTGTTACGTTGGAAGAGGATTATATTTCACACAATTTTTGTACATGACTTAAAGGTGTGTCAAGACCCTGAACCAAGGTCATATGTACACGGTCATAATGCATACATACTAGAATTCCCAGTTTTCATGATTATACCTCAAAATTTCCAAGTTGGACATCTATTACATTTATATCAGTAATGTATCTGGATAAATGATTGCATGTTTCAACTTTGTTGGCGCTTGGGAATTTGTCCAGTTATTGCTAGAAAATTCATAGACCTTGCTACCTGGGAAAATACGGATTCCTTCTTCTTGTTTGATTGAAGCTCATTTTCATTTCGAGACGCCGTGTGTAAGTTTAAGGCCAACAAAAATATACTTGTACATTACAAGAAGTAGTGTACCTATACGGGGATATAAATTTTATGTGAAGTGTTCTATGATTTGGTGTAGCTGCAGAACATAATAATAATTAGTTTGCAATAAATTTTGCCGCCATCTCTCACTTATGTAACATTCATTGTAAAGATACTGTACAGTTTATTTCTTTCTATATGCTAGATTATACCAATTCTATAGAGAAAACGACCCGAGTACCGAATGAACTTGAAGTACTACAGGCTATTGGTAAAGAATTTTCTTTCTGTTTATTTTTGATCAATGCGCTGGATACATGTCATTATATTTGAAGAATTAATCACTACACCAAACTACGCGATATTTATCTTTACATTTGATTAATGTGCCTAATGTGTAACAAAATGTCGAAAATCCTTTACTGAGTCCGTATGTTTATTACACTTACATATATTACAGTGACCTTCTTAATCACGTCATTAGCATTGGATATTCTCGCCGTCTTTTTCATGAAACGTATACGACAGTAAGTTTATGTTCAACTATGATATAGAGTATAGTTTTATATAGTCAGATAATCGCAAGTGAATGACATTTAAGTATTTTCTGACCGTCAGGATCATATAAAATCATATTACTTCTATGTAACTTTATTCAACGAAGTAATACACATACGTATATCGATTAATTATATGCTATGTCATTTGTGACATACCTGTATTAATTATCACTTTAATTCAATATCAAGAAAAAACAGACCCAAGAAAAAGCAAAAAGCAGAATTGGCTTCGCCTGCAGAAGTGAATAATGACGTCAATATCTACGAATTTATCAATGACCTGGAATTGCATCTATCAATCCTACCAGAGAATAGAAACACAACCGGTGCTGATAATGACGGCGATGATGATGATGATTATGGTGATGCAGGCAGTGGTGGTTCTGATAAAAATGATTACATTACTGGTAATCGTGACGATTTAGAAAGTGGTACTGGTGGAAGTGATATGGATAATGATGTGGCGGTTGATGGCTACAACGACGACGACGATCTAGATGGTGATGATGGTGATGATGATGAGGATGATGATGCTGATCGTTATGAAAAACCTCGAAACAAAATATAGGGTGTATATATAATTGCACAGTATACATTTACATTAAAATTCTTATGTATAATCAAAGGTGAATGCAGCATATCATCATATGGTTTCTGTATAAAAAGAATTCTCGATGTGAAATAAAGCAAGGCGGTTTGCATATATGAATACCTCTTGGTGCATTGCTATTATGGAGGATATCGGTAGATGTTACTGTATTATGTAATTATATATCTGGTTATCAGGTATCAAGTCAAAGGGGAAGATTCTCCGAGATCCCCCATTAACTCAATAAAACTGTGAAATAGAAATACATACTTGTTTAATTTCCTATAGAAAATTGACGTTTTCGTGATAGTGATGTTGCTTCCTTTAATACACTTCAGATTCAGATTCAGATTATGACAGGAACATTCTCATGATTGTCAAGACTCACATACTGAAACTATAAAAAGCCTATGATATTGCGTAAAGGGATAGATTAATTATATATTGATTATCAAGTTACAAAATTGAATCGCATTCTTCTTGTATTGAAAGCATTAAAACCAGAATAATCCTCTATGTGTACAAATGCCATTCTATTGTATTGAATTTAATTATTTTGTACATTTCTGTTTTTGATAAAATCCTGCATGTGAAGCACTTATTATAGCTGCTTCCTTGAACTTCTTCTAAGTGGCATTTACGGGTCTAATCAAGATTTTGAGGACTTTCTGTTATGATCGTATTGCTGTAAGTAGTCATAATTGTTAGTAAGTGCGCAGTTGGAATTAAAGAATATATATAGTGGTGGCAATACAAGGTTGCAGCTGGGATAACTGAATGTCTCAGTTTGTCTCTAAATATCCTCAGTTTTCCCGGTCCACAACCTCTATTTTTTAAAACGAGAAATTTTAATTTTAGCTCAAACATATTTTAGCGCACTAAACTTCAAAAACCTTTTGGCACAACCACAGATCACATGACATTGGCGCATATTTGTATACGATCTTTGGAAACAACCTATTCTGCAATTATCATACCCCTCATCTTTGTCAAATTGAATACTATTTTCAAATTTACTTGTACATTGTCTACTATTTACAAATTCACCCGTGCATAAAAATTTATACTAGTTACTTACCATCCCACGGAAATCAGTGCTCTTTCCTATTGGAATTCCTAGCTTGGTAACATTTCCATTTTACAGTATATGAAAAGGTGTAAGCGGTATAAAATGAGTTTTTACCCGACCCTAACAGGAAACAAGCGATCCAGGAAGCAGAATAGTGTGAATTTCTAAATAACTCTATTGAACTTTCCAGAACTCATAAACGTGAAAAAGGGGAACGTATAATCTGTATTCGCCAGAGATACGTGTCAAAATGGGCAAATACTCGATGGAAAATGGTAAAATGAATGCTTCTGCACATTTTTATAGTGAAGTCCGTTTCTCTTGGTCCGTGATATTTTTTCTATTGTGATAAGACTTGTGTTATTTTGTCTATGTATATTTTCAGTGGTTCAAGTATTTTAAGTTAAGTATATGGCTTAAAAAAGAATAGATATAAAACATTAACAGAGTTGAATATAAAACTTTGTGAAACTATGTTCTGCATAATATCAAGTCGAAATGTAAAGCTCCATTAAACTTAAACTGCGACTAATGCGACTAAAACGAAGACTATCATTAATTCTCGTGATGCCACTACAAATACTCTATCAAATGCAGGTTTAATCAAAAAGACATATCAGGATATTGAACTACAACGCAGTGTCACCCCTCTCCCCTTCCCCTAAATGTGATAATCATAGAATATTGAATATTATCAAACATGCAATGACTACAATTAATATTACATGAATGTAAAACAAAGTAAAATAATCTAGAAGATGACATTTAACGTCATGAACGTTACAGGGTCATATTCGTCCCTCCCCAATGAAAAATAATTACACGTAAATATTGTCTACACTCTCTTCTTTAGAGGAGTGCACTCTGTATACCCTGACTACGTGATTCTGTTACATATACTAAGAAACTGGTATATTACATGATTATCTACAGCTGAATGGACCTCAAATCAATTCACACAGAAAAATCAAAACAATACGCAAAACAAGATGAATTTCAACAGTTTAAGTTAAAATATGTGTCCTGAATGTAACTTAATGCACTGCTAATTCACTTAAGTGTTAATGTGGGTTCAATGTGCTATGCCAAATCATGATGAGATTAAAATAAGCAATATGGATATGAATACATGCAAATCTTTTGTAATTTAATCTAAATAAACTGACTCGTATCAAAATATAACTTAGATATATTATGCGGTTACCGTAATGTGTCTCATAAGGATTTTTCATGCTATTACATTACATATTATTCGACCGGCGGTACTCAAATGGCTGGATCCCTGCGCTTACACCGGGTTGGTGTGCAGTGCTGTGGTACACTTACACCATTCACGCACCGTTTTCTGTCTTCATGCAGTTAACTTCCCTTGTGGAAACTAATTCTAAAATTCCATAATCATTCTAATTAAAATACGCAATAGACAATGGCAATAGAAACTTTTGAACTTAGAGTGGACGGGCATTATTGTTAACCCTGGCACTGTCCATCCCTTATACACATCCTGAATACTTCTTTGATCTTATTCTGCGCAGGTTTTAAAAGATTTTATTTACACACAATATGTAACTTAATTAAAACAAGATATTTAACAATGATAAAATGAATTTGAACACCTCTGATATTCTTAGGGTGGACGGGTATTATTATTATCCCTTTACACTGTCCACCCCAAAGGACACCCAGAATATACAAAATGTCCCGGATTTAGCGTCCACGCTCCTTTTCCTTAGTTTTTTTTTTAAAAAATCACTTCCTTCGTACTTCTGCTTGAACATATCAACTACTCACTGAGTAGTGTGGACTGGGGTGCAATTCTAACTTAATTTTATTCTATTTTGGATAGACCGATGCTGGATTGGATATTGCCGGGGTTCCTGTATAAGATCGCATCTGCGGTGAAGTCAGTAACAACCTCCACGTGATGACCGTGGTCAACTGGTCTGTCCATGCTATTACATTACATATTATTCGACCGGCGGTACTCAAATGGCTGGATCCCTGCGCTTACACCGGGTTGGAGTGCAGTGCTGTATAAGATCGCATCTGCGGTGAAGTCAGTAACAACCTCCACGTGATGACCGTGGTCAACTGGTCTGTTCATGCTATTACATTACATATTATTCGACCGGCGGTACTCAAATGGCTGGATCCCTGCGCTTACACCGGGTTGGTGTGCAGTGCTGTGGTACACTTACACCATTCACGCACCGTTTTCTGTCTTCATGCAGTTAACTTCCCTTGTGGAAACTAATTCTAAAATTCACCACTTTATTTTCTGGAGTTAGTGTTTGAGTACCCTGATATTTTTTGGATATTCTGGCTTCCTACATACGTGTATGACTTAGGTTTACACATTTTTAATGGAGTTGACTACTGCTGAGGGTAGTGGCATGGAGATATCTTTCTCTTCTCAAGTACAAGTATTAATCTAAATTTAGGTATTTACGGCTCCTTGGGTGTCGTCAATTGTTTCTATATGGAATGTCAGTGCCTTAACTCGGATAGTTTTTGGCTTAGTCTGAAGTTCTACATGTAGTTTGCCGCCGACTCATCTCTCATGAAGGTAACGGTTTCAGAGGTCTCTGTATTTCTCTTTTTCGTTCGACTTTCTTTTGTTTCCTCCCGTGATCGTTTATTACAAATTTGGAATTACAAAAAAAACCCAAAAATTGAAGCTTGGTCCGAAAAAAGTGTTATTACAACACAGTATAAAATATATCCAAAGAGGGGGTCACCTTTCAAAGTAAACCTTCTTTTATCAGAAGATATATCGGAATTTTCTTTATTCTCCTGAAGTTTAGGGGGAATTTTGATCTTTTTGGGAAACTTTTTCCTATAGTTTACTAAACAGTTAAAGAACCAAAATGTTAAATTCGGAAAAATTCCCTTAAATGGTTGTAGTATGATATGTGTTGTCCTTTCTTAAGTACAGTGTGAGTATCATATAGGTATTTAAGACAATTCTAATGTTAAATAAATCAATAGGGGACCAGGTTCTAACAATGGAAGTACTCGAAGATGACGATGCATTGCATTAACTTCTGATGGGATATTTTGACTTAATCACCCAGTGAACGTAAGTCAGAGATGTGACCTGAGGACTAGGGACATTTGTTACTACTCCGATTTACAATATTGAATGACCTTGGCTTAGTGACCCAAGCACAGAATAAATATATGTTTGCATTTTCAAGTAGAGAGATTCGAATTACTTCTAACAATAGACGATTTGTAAAAATCAATGCAAAGGTCTCACGTGAGGTCAAGCGGTGACCTAAATCACGTGTACAAATGGTTTTTATGTCTGCAAGTAATTCTATTTACTTAAAAGGAGAAATAACAGAAGGTAACAAGGAACATAAAAATAATATATTAAGTTGGAATTTTAACCCTTGGGTCTGATCCCCTGCATTTTCTACTAAAGCCTGATTAAATGAAACTTATTATTGCTTGGATTCAAGGAACATTCGCTCAAAGAATTTTTGCAATGCATCGTCTGTAATTTGTTTACATCTTACGTCATCATTTACCTTTTCTAAGTTCCCGTGAGGGTGTGGGAACATACATATGGAAGCCTTTTCTTTCTCATGTACATATGTTTTGAATTTTTGGGCTCCTGTGCTATCTTTACTAAATAATTGTCGAAGGGATTTTATATTTGGAGAATCAGTATCGATCTCCATGGGTTCTTCAAGAGTTTCAGGGGTAACCATGGGGTCTATAAGTATATTTTTAGCATTAGTTGGACTCTCACTTTCTGCTTTTGGAACTATTACCGTGATTTATTATTTTCACATGAGTCGATCGGTTCGTGTGTAGTGTTAAGACTCCTCTCCTGCTGCTTGTATCTCACGATTCTGTCCATAGCAGTTTCATTTGTGTCTGAGTTTTCGTCTTCTGTTTCGTCCTGGGTACGACATATCTACTTTTTCTCTGATGAGGTTCCCTTTTGAGTCTCTGGGAATTCTCCATCCATCTGTCTTGGCTAATCTGGTATGTCTTGTATGCGTCTTGGTGGTTGACTTAGTTAATTCGTTAGTATGAAAACGTATTGCTACCAAGGTCTGGTTCAGATAAAGATCACATGTCTGAATATCCACAACTGTTTTCTTAAAGTTGACGCCATGGAGTTAACAGTAAAAGTACGTTTTGATGGGAGGTCAAAATGCGGTTTAACTATATCTCCTTGTGGTCGTGTCTTACTAGCTGCAAAATCTTTGGAGTGGAACTCATTGGAGTTAACTTTACCAATCTTAAAAAAAAAAAATACGTGTCGTCAATATCCGGTTCCTCAAGATACTCGTTTCCTTTGTGGTTCTTAGTGATGTGATGAGGCACTAGGGGTAATAAGTCAGCACATTGGTTTTCCTTTCCATGGACATATTCCACCTTTCAGTCAAATCCGGCTATACTTAGTGCCCATAGTTGTGTCTTTTTATTTTGCATGTGTGAAATTAAGATGTTCTTAGGGGCTTGTGGTCTGTCATTATTACGAAGCTGGCATTGTGTAGGTAGTGATATAGCTTCTGAAGAGCAGAATAAAAAGCAAATGCTTCCTTTTCTATCGCTGGCTGTTCCTGGCTCAACTTATGTGATAAGAAATAAATTTGCTGTTCTCCGTCAAATGTTTTCTGTGTACAACACGTACGTATGTAAATGTCACTATAATCCATGTATACCACATACGCTTTTTAGGGTATCCAAGGAATTGTGCAGTTGTAAACGTTTCTTTAAGGTTGTTTAAAATTCTGTAGTCCAGCTGAATCTTGCATTTTTCCTTGTAAGACTGATCAGAGGCTCCTTAATCTTGGAAAAATTAGAAATTAAATCTTCAACAGTAACGACACATTTCAATGAATCCTTTTAATTCTCTGACTGTCTTGAGAGTCGGCAAGTTTCTTATGGCTTCTACTTTCCAGGTGTCTGCTTTAACTCCACCTTTACTAATAATAAATCCTAAGTAATCCGTTTCTTCTTGGAAGAAAATATATTTCTTGAGTTTTAGCTTCAAAACATGTTTTCTTATTTTATCGAATATCTTTGGTATATGTTCAAAGTTCACAATGTTCTTCCTCGTCTGTAGAAATATCAAAATGTCATCCAATTAAGCGATTTCGAACTCCTCAAAGCCTTGTAAAACGATATTCATTAGTTCTTTGAATACCTTGCGGGCCATACTCAGTCCAAACAGAGGTACATCAAATTGAAACAGTCCTCGATGGCATGTGAAGGCCGTCTTTACTATGCTACTTTCTTCAAATTGTATTTGTCAGTATCCGCACTTTACGTCTGACACTTAGAAATATTTTTCATTTCCAAGATGTCATCTATCAGCGGTAAGGAAAATATATTGATCTGATAACTTTATGCAGTGATCTGAAGTCTACACTCATCGTATCACTTCCATCACTCTTCTTAACAACTGCCAAAGAAAATGACCATATATTCTATAACTTTAACTTAACAAGCATCTCATCTATGGCTTTGTCTATAATTTTTCTTCTATTCACAGGAGTTCTGTACGGCCTATTTATTAAAGTCGCTGATCTCCTGTAGCTATCCTTAGCTTCACGTTTTCTGTATATCTTAGTCTAGATGCGTATCTTTCTTAGTGAATAAATTCGTGTTCCTTCTTAATATGTTTGCTGTTCTTTTCTTAAATATCTATGATACCGGTAGTTCCTTCAGATCGTCTTCGTTATTGTCGTCATCGACATCCATAGGTTCCACAGGTTCCATAGGACCTTTAAGGCAACGGCGGCTCTTGCCTTTCCTATTATACTTTCTCTCAAGTCGGTAACATGTATTTGTCTCATTGATAATCATTATCGGTACCTTATTTCAATGGTTCTCTTAGAAATAGTCCTCGTTCTTCTAGTATGCATCCTACGTCAATGTTTGTTACCTCAAACAGCTTCGGTGATGACTTTCGAAAACCATGATTTGATTTAAAGTGGAATACAGTGGATGTCTGACGTTTGATCACTGTCTTCTTGTTGAGTCTTAAAGAAAGACCAAATACGATTGTATTCTTTTAATTTCACGTAAGTCTTGCCGATCTGCTACATTCTTAAATCAAAGTAAATTCGTACTCTGTGTTCTTTGTATTCATGTATTGCATAACTCCATGGTGATTTCTGCCACATAACTGAGCCAGTAACTCCTCTTTTTTCTATGAGCCAATCCCAGCCTAAAATAATATTCCTGTTTACACCCGATGTCACATAAAACTTTTGACTCATAGAAAATCCGATCATAGAAAAAAGTATTGTTACTTGTCCTAAGACAGAGAGTGGTTTTCCGTCTGCTGCTTGTACAGAAAGGGTAGTCTTGCCTAATCTAGGTATTTGGGGTAATTAATTGAACACTTTCTCACTAATAAGGGACACTTCTGTGTCAAAGTACGGCCTCTTAACATTCCTACTCTAATAACACATGAACCCGGGTTTCAAGCCAATTATATCGTAAAAAACGAAGAAGTATCTAACGGTAAACCATATGTCATAGTCCATGGGAAGAAAGGAAAATATCGTGGAAGTAATTAAGTTTTGCTTATTCTTATCCCTATCTGAAGTTTCCGTACTTATTTTTTTCCACTGGCTTCTTTGTGAAGAGAGCTCTCTAGTTTCTCGAGTTCCTACTCTGCTGACCGTGAAATATCATTTCATTTATTATGTCATTTGCTATGTTTGTGTCAGAACAAAAAGTAAATCTTTTTCTAGGGTTCTGTTCTTTCATTGTAACTTTTATTGCTTTGTCATAAGTCGGGGCGGGCTGGGATTGGGTGTCTTCTCTTATAAGTGTCAATCTAAGACAACCATGATAAAACTCGTCACAGAAATGTCGACTAATTGTTTTTGAATTAGTGCCCTAGTGTCAGTATGTATAAGTAGGATAAGCGTCTTCAGCTAGTCTTAGAAATCATTCAGATAACACTGATAACACTGGTACACTTTTGAGAGGTCCCTTTCTAAACCTACATTGCATGTTGTGGGTCCGTTATCTCTGCAAATCGTCGTTGCATTACTCTCTTAAGATCATTCCAACTCGGGTTCCCTTCTGCTTTCTTACATTCGGCAATATATCTTGTCGGCCACCGAACCTGTACAAGTAAAGTGAACGATTCTCGGAACGTCTGCGTCCTCAAGACGTGCCATTTGTGGCTAAAGTTCAATATCTTTTGTCCATTGTTTAAATTCTTTAGGATCACCCTCAAACGTCGTTAACACTTGTAATAAAGATACCGAAACTGATGTCTGTTATGTCTTTATCTGATCCCAGGCCTTTCCTAACAATATCGCGAGATAACCTTCGTCTAAAGGTTCTTTGGACTTCAGACCCGGGGTATTTATGGGAGGTTGAATATTAAGGGGTTCCTAAAGTACATAAACTGCCTGCAGTTGTTCTGGAGGACCTTGACTTTGATCAAAGGGGTCATAGAATTGTTCGCCTGAACCTTTATACCTGTACGTCATTTCCATGTATTTTGCAGATTGTTCCTTTGGAAGTTGCTTTTTAACGTCAAAGATTTGTTATCCTACTAATTGTGTTAATTCATCTATTGCTTGATCATTAGTGGCCATAAGTTAGTACATTTAACAAAACTTTAAAAGAAATTTCAATAAAATTGTAAACCTCGGTCAAAAAAGTACTTTCAAGATAAACGTCTTACCTTTATAACGTTTTAAGATATCCAGTTTCACAAGGTAAGAAAAGAAAGCTCTTACCGGGACTTCCGCCGGGGTCTCTGAGTTCGGTGTTTTTTTTTTTTAATTTTTAAATGTACGTTGTCGTTTTCTTTTTTCAACATGTTTGGCCCTTATTTTACTGTATGTACGGGCTCAGTGGAAGACACTCGGTCTTAAGGCTGCCGTAAAAGCTTTATTACTTTGGGACGTATGTCGAGGACACCCGTCAGATGAAGTGCGCTCTTCTCCTAAGAGAAACAAGATCAAACTTATAATACCCCCGAAACTCTAGCCATTACTTTTGAACCAAACGAGATTAGGCATTCACACTATACATACTTCTGCCTTGTGGCCAAACCTGACTATGGGTACGAAAAGTTTTGACTCTGTGACCTTGACCTTCACGTTTGACCTACTTTTTATAATTTCTAACCTTAGCCATATCTTTTGAATAAACATACATGGGTCCTTCATAATACCTGTCCATTCTTTGTGGCAAGACCTAATGTCAGTATCAAAGGTTTTCATCTCCTGACCGTGATCTTGACTTTTGATTTTGTGAATTTTACCTTGGTCTTTGCCCTACTTCAAATTTGTTGCCGTGGTGACATTTGTCCCATTAGGACATTTCTAGCATATATTCCACATAACTTTACCGACCAGTTGCAATGCCTTGGTCAGTTAAATAACAAGAAATTTAAAGATGGTTTGAAAGAAGAGTTCCAACAATGGTACAGGGAATGCATTATAAAAAAAATGTCAGAGGATGACGACAGTTCCTAACTTGTTTCGTCAACTGACCAATGTTTTTCGTATCTCAAATCCATTCATGCTGCGTGGCCAGTCAGATCTATAGAGGAACTTAGTGCAAGAAAGTCAAAATTGTGTAAATTTTTCGAGGTGTGCTAGAGACTTGTAATTTTGATTGTGTATTGTTCGCCAGATATTAATGGTTTTAATAGCACTGGATAAAATATTTATTTCAATATCCCTTGCACTAAAATAAAGTGTGCGCTAAAATATTTCGTTTTACAGCACATTAATTCATGCTGATGCGAAAGATAATAATGACGATAATCGCATACTATTGAAATAAGAAATAAATGAATGGAGTAGGAAATAATGAAACAAAGCGGTTAACAGGAAGGAAATGCACACATAATATTGATAAGTGCTGGGGGCGTAGGAATACCTGACCAATGACCAAAATTAAGGCTTCGAGCTTAAAGTGAGCTATGACAAAGATTGAGGCCTATTTGTAAGGCTGAACAGTACTAAGAATGATGTTGGAAGTAACTCACTGGCAAGAATTTAGACATCATGGATATGCTTAATAATTAAAGATTTAGGCCATTTGAGGATGTTAACCAATGGCAAAAATTAATGTCTGGTAAAGCTGATCAATTACAAAAACCAGTGCCTACTGGGTAAGCTGCCATATAATAAAAATTGAACCCTGTTCGGTAAGTTGACTAATGGGGAAAATTGAGACATCGAACGTATTGTAACAAGAATGAGGTACAAACGACAACTCTCTAGAAGTATGTCAATTTTAACAGAGATATTTATTGTATCTATTGTATTCATTGTAACACTATATTTCATTTTAATTAGACACAACAGTAGATACTATTGCATGTCTTCTCTAGATCCCCACAAACAGGCATCTACATCTGATATATTGTTGCATAGAGGTCAGCATTAAAGGAGTTAGAGTTTAGACGAGCCGAATCTGCAATATTCGTAGCTTCTTTATACTGAGATTAGAATATTTTGGAGGATGCATAATATCCAATTTTAACACATATTTAACCGATGAAAGTGAATTACATAATGTCATATCGGCTGGTAGATTGTTCCATCTTCATATAATTTGGGAACCGTAATAAAAGGAGTTATTTGGCCTAGGTATAACAAAGTCAGTGAAAAATACTGAAGTAACTGGTGTGAAGCGAGCATTTCAAGAACAACTATTGATCATAGCGGAAATTCACAGACCCCTGAATTTCAGAGGTGAGACAAGGTGCCCGGAAGAACAGAACAATAGTTCAAGTCCATTACGAGATTTAATTTGCTGACCTGGTGATCTCCTTGTGGCACCAAATTACTGAAACAAAGAGGGGTAATAATTTTTACCATTTTATAGAAATATAAAAGGCGACGTAACATCTTTTTTTCTAAAGCCTCCTATCCAAGACTGATTGTTAATTTTGCTTTTGAACATGACTTTCGCTAGTTCCTATTCCGCTTGGTTTAATCTGCTACAGAGTCAGTGATTATCCCAATTGTTTTCTACATATTCAAAAAAAAAAAAAACAAAAACAAAAACAAAAACAAAAACAAAAACAAAAGACAAAATAAAAGATGATGGATTTTATATCAAGTTAACATTTTAAAGTTTAAAGGATGTGAAGTTTTGTCCTAGCTTTTCATTGTGGTCGACACTAGCCGTCTCATCCTTTATATAAGTTTGGGAAAGCTGCATGCATTTCTGCAGTTCAGTAGAGACACATCCCCAGGAGTTTACACCAATCATGGAATTAGGATTAGGAGAACACGTACCACCTCATGACTCAGTTTGATAGATGTATGTAAGCGTAGTATCTTCGAGACTTTCGCTGATTTACGTTACAGCAGATGAGTATTAAATTTGTTAGAATATTTTCCAGGGGGTGGGGGTTTTGTTACCTTACAATTGTAGAATATTTGACGCGCTGTCTTCATAAGCAAAATTATTATTTTGTTACCTAAGTTTGGTTAATTATATGTTGCTATAAGCTCTACTAAACTTCCAGAATACAGAATGCAACGCTAAGATGGACCAGTATAACCAATTATAGTCTACAATGGTTTCTTTTGGTAAGACGAGAAACCTTAATCATTTTTGTTTATAACTTGGTTATGTTCAATATTTACTTCGATTCCGACTGCATTTAGATATGGAATGGTCAAATCGGGCCGCTCTGTTAATGGGATACAACGACAGACTGCTACGTCCCCTCCATGCTTGTTATGATCGAAGCGGATGTGAAATTGATAGAAGAGTAGAATAAAATCTGATAGAAGTGATAGATTGATTGAGCGAGGTCTCATTTACAGTAATAAGGCCAAAATATCACGGCTCAGCTGCAAACAAAGTAAATACAATGTAAACAAAAATATGAGATATTGACAAGTTGTTTATTTTGGTTAAATCAGACGGACCAGATTGATAAGTCAGCGATACAATAACGGACGTTCAAGTTCTAAACAACATATACAAACTCGTTACTGATTGGAAGTAGGTATGTTTATCATACATGTTGATGACATTGAAGTACTATCAGCTGATTTGTGAATATTGCTACAGTATTGCTACAGTATGTACCGGCACAGCGACGGTCTATGTCAATATCCACTTAGGGTTTATATCGACACAATGATATTCAGAGGAGTGTGGGTTGGCAACATAGAGTAATACAGTAAACTAAAGAAAAATAAACTTATCAAGATGTATAAAGCTGTATCGAGGGAATGTACATTTTAATATAGATAACAAAATACGCAATGTATGCAATATACAAACGTAGCAAATCGTAAGTTTAAGACGGAAAACAGATCTGCTTCCTATAGGGAAATAAAACATAGAGGATATAGGGGAAATCTGCTAGGGTGTACACGGATATCTGTGTGCACACATACTATTAATGCACAGGATACGAATGTATTCTCATAATATATTGGATATTTAATATGACCGCCCTAGGTCGGTATCGTAAATTAAGGACAAGCTAATATCTTTAGAATGTCGTTTTCTGTGTGTATTTTATTGTAAACATGTTTTATGTGCATGTCCTTGGTGATTTGTTTCAATCAGATTGGTCAGATGTTTTCTGTCTTCTCTTTAATTGATTCAGTATGTATTAGCTGAACAAATGTGTGGAGAAGAATGCATAACAGGTAGATGTTTCAACATACGGTTCGATTGTTTTTATATGATGTACGTAATGAGAGTAGATCCCCATTGTAGTATTACTATGACCATTTTTACTTACACATTCTCTACATTAGTGGACGCCGAGAAAAGATATTTATTTGTTGTCATTTGAACGCAAAGGAATTGATGCAGGCTCTCTAGACTTTTCTTGTCTGGCGACCTCTTTCTGTCATTTTTACGAACAGGATATTCTCCCTTGTATAGCAACAGGACATTTCTCAGTTGTTTGGGTTTTTTATTGGTTGTTGTTTTGTTTTGATCTATTTATTTATTTATTATCATTTTTGAAGGACCGTGGGATAGAAAATTATCCTGTTCGCCTATGGATAGTGTCTTAATTTGTATACACTATTTGTGTTTGGAAGATTGCAAAGGCTAGGTTTTTAATTTTAAGGTAGATATCCAAAGAAGTGTGGTGTTATGACCTGCGAATTTTGTAGTGATAATTTCCTTTTGATCCTTGGTCCTATGCGATTGTTCATTTGTTCAAAAATGTCTGCACCCATGCCCTTGGCCAGATCCAGATGGTTTTGTCTGTTTCTTTGTGAGCTCGTTCTGGTATGCCACTTATATGAACACTTTCTATCTTATTTTCAAACTCTGTGATTTGTTTATCTTTTTTCTACTTGCTTTGTTGAGTTTATTGTCTGCCATTTTAAAACAAGAACTATATACTCGGTAATCAGTCAGTAACCAATGACAAGATTTGGCGATAAGTTATTAACGAATAAGAAGTACTGAAGTTTTTGGCGTAAGACAATCATTGAAACAATTAAGGGCAGGGGGATAAGGTAACCGATGACAATGAGGACTAGTTGTTCAGCTGACAAAGACAACCATTGAGACCTCACAGGTACGCTGTCCTATGACAAATGATGAGGTCTAGTTGGGAAACTGTTCAATAACAAAAATTGTTGGACATTTTAGTATTCTGAACGATGGCAGAAAACGAGGCCTCGTGGATAACCTGACAAATGACAAAAATTGAACCCTCATGTATTATTTAAACGGTAGCAAAAATTGTGATGTCATGGATAACCTCACCCTCAGAAACCCGGAATACGATCAGGTGACTTGGAAGCAAAAATGTCTTCTGTTTTGCAAGCAACATCCGCCATGAATACGATAGAATAATAGTTAAACACTGCATATATACTATGAAAATGGTCAGAGAGTGAACGTAAAATGTCCCCTGACTGTCGCAATAACGCACGTGGCAGCCACGTCTACTTGCTTACAACTTTAAAACCATTGCCTACATTTGCATAAAGAAAGACTTAGAGGAATATATTTCTACACATAGTATATACAAATATAAGAACATATAAATGTACAAATTAGATAGAAAAAAGGAATACAATCTTTACAATTTAGACAATAATAAAACATTCCTAGATTTTCATCCATGCCTGCCTCGATTTTTTATGCTCTCTCCTATTTTATTTTCTTATATTACATTTTGAAAATTACATAGCCAATCAGAAATATGCCGTGTCTTTTTCGTTCGTTGTACATGAAGAAATATTCAGTTGTATGCATCAAAAATGGCGGGTAACTTGTCACAGTAAGTGCAATAAAATATAACACTAATGGAATCTATTTATCTGTGATTACTGCATTGTTACTTTAGCAATAGCAACAATAACAACAAAACCTTTTAAGAACAGAGCTATGTATGATGGAGACTCATTAGGGTCGTCAATTTTAATTACGAAAAAAGGATTTTAAAGGACATTTTTCTATCATTCCATGTACATTTTCAACCTCTGGGTATAAATATATATTGCGGCAGGCTTATTCCTTGAACAAATGTGATTGGATATGCCGAAAGTTGCTATTCACACTTATATACATAGAAAAGAAGTGACTGCGGCTTGTAACCCTCGAAAAATGGAGTTTACATATCAATATACACATCTCGGTATTTTGTTTGACTGTGGCACTTTCTAATCGGGTTTTGTTCACATCATCTTATGTGTACAGTGTTTAAAGATTGTGCGATAGGTAGACAATGAAAAGAAAGTTTGGCTAGACCAACAAGATTCACTTACTCCTCATGAGCACATCGTCGATGAATGTCTACTTGTAAGTGTCACATCAACATGATACTAGAAATTCTTTCGTATCTTACATTAATGCCACACTTAGCACTTTAGCACTGTCTATATTGCGTTAGTTCTCATTATACCTACGATGTTTACATTGTGTGTGGTGTGTATGCTTTTGGTATTAATGACGAGTGTGGAGAGCCAAATTGGAGTCATTTATTCTTCCCGTGCACCTGGTCGCACTTCTGATATTCAGGGGTCTATAAATGTCCACTGTGATACATTGTTGTGAATGCGACAGTCACATGATAATAATTACATTCGTATTGTTTATTTGTAAGATAATTCTAACATAATCCTCCGAGATTAAACTATTGGGTCATATTCATCCGAAACACTTTTCTTGCTACATTTCATAAGAATCCGCAGGATTCTCAACCATCGCACCGTGACTAATTCCTTCTGTAGGAAAAATCGACGGGAACTGAACAGAATGAAATATATTGCTAAAAAGTATGTTCAGATAAATTTCTGGATAGCATCTGCAAAATCTTTGTAAGTTTTTGGTTTCTGAAACAACGAGTCAATTTTTGATATGAAAACCAAACACGTTACTTCAGGATTCCACAGATCGAACAAACTGAGATACCACATTAAGGGAGTTGTTGGATATTGCCTGCTCACCACTGTATTTTACAATGGGAAGTCCATAGTCGTCACTGTGTGTATGCTAGTATCAATGTTATTGTCATACATTTAATGTATATCCATGAAAGTTGTTTCAAAATTAGATTTATTGATTTTGCTTTGCTGAAATTAAGTTTGACAGATACCACCAATACAAGTTAACATCGGTCATTTTTCAAAACTTTTGAGAAAATTACATGAGAGCATATGTTATGCAAAAATTAATATTTTATGAGTGGATCTATTACATTATAAATAGAGAGAGTGAGTGAGAGAGAGAGAGAGAGAGAGAGAGAGAGAGAGAGAGAGAGAGAGAGAGAGAGAGAGAGAGAGAGAGCGAAGTTGAGATTGATTTTATGTGATTTACTCCTTAGGGTACCGTCTTGGATAGATTTCAATAAATGTCGTTATGTATTAGAAGAGGCGTTACAAACACACAGTCAGCGTTGATGTAAAAAAAGGCATGGTCTTAAAGGGACCTGGTACGAGATTGGAAAATTATAGCACAAAAAGGATACATTTCGACAGTATTTTATTTTTCCTGTATTACATAAATTATAGACTTTGTGTTAATTGCATTTAGACAATATATTATTTTTCCTGTATTACATAAATTATAAACTCTGGGTTAATTGCAAAATTTAAAACAAGAATCTCTCAATGTTTTCGTAGAACAAAGGTAATTGAGTCACATTAAATATGGTTGGTTTCAATTCTCCAAATAAGGCGATGTTTCGCCCACAATTGCGGATATTCACTGCAGAAAATAACAACAATGTTTCACATGGATGAATATGATCACGGGAAAAGCAAACTGCGGTAGGAGAAAAAAATATAAAAAAAAAAACTATAGATAGACTCCGAGGCCAAAAAAGAGAAGTGGAACAAATGTTAGAATTGAGTAAAGCTCCTGTTTCATTGTCACGTGATTTCCTCTGATCGTCCTCATCAATATTCAAAGAGTTTGCGTGGTTATGTTGCAATTTCAAGACTGGCATAACCCGCCAACGACATCGACTTTGGTAACGACACCTTTTACACATCTTAGATAATATACTAATGATCGATTGCCGTTTAAGAAATCCGTTTACATTATTTTTTATACTTTTCCCAACTTCAATAGGACCATGCTCCTTTGCTCCTTTAATAAATGGATATATGAGATTCTAAATATTATTGACGTTCGCATGAACAGCTTTACGGAAAATCCTCATTTCTTAAAACAGCCAAATATGCTTTCATGAGAGTCTATTAAAGAAAGTGGTTGATTTACATGCTAAATATGTCTTCGTACCTGCCGATAAAGCAGGCAGTAATATACTACTTGCTTGAAACTCATATCGTATTTATGTACTTCAAACGGAATTAAACTCTACCTAAACATATGTTGAAACCCCTGCATCGAAAGAAAACACCGTGCGTAATGAGCTAGCAGACTATGTCTGATTTCAAAATTAATATAGGAAAATATGATCTTCCAACCATGTATTAGCTCCCTAAATTACATAAAATTCCATATAAATCACGTTTTATTTCTAATTCTAGTCAGTGCTCCACCACTTTACTCTCTAAACGGTAATCGATGGTCATATTAATAAA
The DNA here is from genome assembly GCA_035048485.1 of Pteria penguin. Taxonomy (NCBI): domain Eukaryota; kingdom Metazoa; phylum Mollusca; class Bivalvia; order Pterioida; family Pteriidae; genus Pteria; species Pteria penguin. Next base: position 38,147,167 of record CM068584.1, read on the forward strand.
TATTGTAATGTCGCTACTTCATAAGAGTAACATCTACTACTTCTGGCTTGGAGGTTATAAACATTGACTCGGGCTCCACCCCCAACTCTAGCTTTAGCTCGAGGTCATACTCCTAGGAGTATGTATTCGAGTACGTGCTCCTAGGAGAACGTACTCAAATTTTCGGGTTCGTGCTCCGTGCTATTATTTTCGACGGCACAAGCGGCCTCAGGAAAAAATCCAATATGGCGGCGTCCATTAGACGAAGCGAAGACCGCTAGAGCCCTCATTTTCAAAGATAAGTACATTATTTCTTGTCACATTTTTGATAATACATATAATCTATATAAATCATTATCAGGTATTATTTAATATCGACAGAGAAGTGTCAATATTAAAAGAAAGGTTTTTTGGTATATTTCGTAATGTAGTAATGACGTACTTTTTACAAATTTTGTCGTCTGCAACTGTCCATACCAACATACGAAATGGCTGAAAAGGACATTTGAATTCGATGCCAGAAGAAGATAATGCAGGACAGACCTCGTCAGTGGGATCATCTGAGAAGAAAATAAGAACAAAGTGGTCCCCCGACGAGGAAACTGTCCTCATATCTGCAGTTTTAGACACAGAAGAGACCCTCTTTGGAGATTTTAAAGGGACAGGGACCAAATCTGGGCAAGCAAGGAGGAGACAGGTATGGGAGGATGTTGCTTGCATTCTGAAAGCGTGAGAACAATATCCCATGTAACATTTCCCATATCATGCCCATATAGTGATTTTTTTTGCCACCATCAAAGAAATTAAAGTACATCTTCTTTTTGCAATACATTATATATTCAAAAGTTTCAGCATAATATGTATTTTTATGCCCCGCCATATATGACCGGGGGCATATAGTGTTGCACCCTGTCATTCCGTCATTCCGACAATATTGTCATCGCAACTCCTCCCAAACTGTTCATCAAATTTTCACCAAACTTCACATGTAGGTAGGGCAGCATATGTAGATGTACATAAACGGAGGCAACTCTGCTCAGAATTTTTTTTATGAGTTATGGGACTTTGACCATAGGTAGCGGGGGCATCTGTGTCGTACTGACACATTAAAATTCTAGGTTTTTTTCTTTTCTTTTTTTTTTTTTGACTGCATGCAGATCTAACAATGCTATTTCCTTTGCTATAGTCCTATTAGGCTATTCCAATGTAAAACTATGCAATTTCATACACATACATGTACATGCATGTCTTGGTACCATTGATAATCAATTGTTCGTTTTGTTGCCCATGAAGTTGTTTTCGGTTTATTCCAATACAATTTCATCAGTTAAAATCAGTGGCAGATCCAGGGTTTCTAAAACAATAAGGTGGGGTGGGGGTTGGTTTGGCAAATATGCAAATCAAAAATCGAGTAATAGCAGAAACACTCATACATTTTCGGGTGTCAAATCTTATGTTTTACACATTCATGTCCTCCTGGTGAAAAAGAGGGGCCCAGTCCCCATCCCCTCCAAATCTGCCACTGACAATGGAACTAATAATCATAACAACTATTTTGAGGTTCAAAATCTTTTCTACTGATATTAAAATGTCTTATTTCTGTACCAAAATGACCTTGTACCAACACATCTATAATTCTTCAAATTCACCCCACAGGGACCAATATTATTCAGTATAGACTTAAAATGAAGAAGAATGAAAATTAATTTTAAAATTCCTTTAATCATGTTAAATTGTCTTGAAATTAAAAAGCAAGTCTTGGTTAACATAGGAATAAATATTTAAAAAAAAAAAATCAGCTAATACATCAACTGCAAACGCTCTGCAGAAGAATGTAGAAAAAAATACAACAATAAGTGAAATGTCATGACACAATTTTCTACAGTAAATCAATGTAAGTATCTCAAGTTGGAGGGGTGGGAAGGATAATTTCTTTAATTTGCATATATTGATACTGACATTTTATTCTAAGAAAACAGATACTAATAGTCGGCTTGCATGTATATATTTATATTATTAGAATTGTTTGTTAGAATTATATTAAAATGATCGATGTTCTGTATGAAATGATGAATATACCATACATAAAATGATCCAAAAGAATATTCACTGAAACTTTAACACATAGTGATGAAATATGTAGAATCCTTCTTCTTTTTTTTTTTTTTTATTTAATTCTGAAGATGACATACTCTTGATGGAATTACTGTTTACTATGAATTCCTACATGTGTATGTACATGTATACATTTCTTGGCTAAATTTGTTTTCTGAATACTTTTATGAGAGCTATTGAATTAATAACATAGCAGCAAATAACTGAAAGTTGTTAAATATTTATATTCATTCAATTTTGAAGCAAAAGAGAAGATTGATTGCATTAAAAAAGAAAGTATGAAAACTGGAGGGGGGAAGTTGACAGTGAAGCTGATAGAGGTTCAGGAGGTCCTGTTGGATAAACAATATGGTCGACCAAGTCTGTTTGGACTTGGTGCTGGCTTTGACAGTGATGGTATTAAAAATAAGATAATTTTATCCATCATTAGCCTTTTGTTCATCTCAATTTTAGAGTATTTTGTAAGAATATGTTCTTGGTAATCATCTGAAGCTTGTATTTTGCCATCTTACATGTCATTATATAAAAAATGTTAGACTATTAAGTTGTAGCAAAAACATTACACGTATTAGTAATGATGCATTTTTAAAATCATTTTCTGGTAATTGATTAGGGGTTACTAGCGAGTGTTTTGCAAAAACTGACAGGGTATTGGCGAATACCCTGTCAGAAATTGAGTTTCACTGCGAGGCGGTAGGGTATTGTGACGTCACAAATCAGAAACTACAGAGTATCATGACGTCATATCAAAAACATCAGGGGTATCATGAATACCCTTGCAGTTTTTAAATCGGTCAGCCAATGAGATGGCGTGTTACCAAAATAAAAAAAAAATGCATTAGAATTTAAGATAAACAGCACAATCATTTTCATGGATATCAGATTTGTTAGTATCAGGGTTGTACAAAAGGGAAAGGAATGATATGTTTGTACATTCAAATTATTACATAACATTTGTTTCCTAAAAAAATTTTTTAAAGTCTTTTCAAAGCTCACTCAGAAACATTTGACAGTGGACCCAAAGTAATTGACATTTAGTTTTTACAAGATTCAAGTCATTCCTATAGTAAAGTCTGTTACTCTCTATGTTTTATGTCCATTTGCTGACTAAGTCGCTAAAGTGTCAAATAAGTATTAGTTTCACTTCAGAAAATCCTGACACTTGGTAAAGATGATTTAAGGTGATCTTTCTCAATTTTGTCTAGCATAGACTTCTCACAGTTTTAACTTGCAACAATGAAATCTTTACATGTATATTAAAAAAGAAATTAAGTGATATGTAAGAAATGAATTGATTTGCTATTTCTCTATTTCATTTCATTTGAAACTCTAAAAAGAACCCAAGTGTACATGTAGAACACTCAAAAGATCTTAAAACGGATAAAGGTAATGCCAAATCCTAGGTAACCATTTCAATCAAATTTCCTGATTTAAAATCTAAGTACATGTACCATAAGTTGCATGGACATTACTGCATCCAAACACTTGAAATAAAAAAGTAAGCAAATGAAAACATGATGAACTTTATGTTCTTTTAAAGATTCTTTTCTTCGTGTAACATTATACGAACTGCAAAGGTTAGCAATTTAGGTCTATAGATTTTTTTTTTTATGTCTGCTTGTCTGTCCATCCGTCTGTCTGCCAACATCTTGGTTTAAGTTTCCGATTGAAGCAAAATCTCAGAAACTAGAATACATGTACTTCACACATAATTTCCTTATGACCAGACGTTCAAATTATGCCATGACTTTTGACCTAGTGACCATGTACTTTGACCTACTTCTAAAAAACTTTAACTTTGGCTATATCTTTTGAAAAAAAATAGGGTTAGGGCTTGAAATTTGAGTTGTTATATAATATATAATACTTGATAAGTTCCCCACATAACGCATGATTTTCATATTGGCTGATGATGACACTACATAATCACTCTATTTTCATTTACAATATGTAGAAGGGGAAAAGTGTGCTTGCAATTATGGAATTAAATGGTCTCTATTTCCTGGTGTCGCCAACCAATGTTTGTTTTCATAAAACTATATATAGATATAAACATTTTCTTGTTGGTGAATGAACACTGTAAATGGAAAATGAAGTTTTGTGTATGTATTGCTGTAACTTTTGTATTTATCATGTATACTGGATCTTCCTGTCCAACTGACAAGAAATCGTTGGTAATAAAAAGTTTAAACTTTCACTGTGCACCTGGACTTTCATACCACTGTGGACTAACGGATCGTGGTGAACTGGATGGGTTTTGTTCAACGCCACGCATATTGTATTCGAAATGTAAAACAATTATAAGAAACATTTTTTATCAGATATTCTAGGAAGTTCATTTGAAATATATATCATGTTTATATGATAGAGGTAAAAAGGTTCCTTTCTATTGAATATATGTGCTTTGTTTATTGCTTAAATTTTTATTCTAAATATTTGCTGAAAAATTGAAATTAATTTTGTTTTAATTTCACTTTCAGTTGAATTGATAGTGTTAAACTTTATTCTGAACGGAACCATCGTGTGTAATTTTACTGCTTAAGACAATTGACGAAATGCTTTAACATACCATTTGGTTAACTGTCGTTATTAAAGAAAGTCTATATTGTACATAAATGTCCCTAACTGAAGGATACCTTGCCGTGTCCATCTTTTTCCCTAGCGTATGATATGATATGAAGTTACTTTTTTGTGTGCATGTCCTTGAAGATTTGTGTCATACAGCTTTGTCAGATGTCTTCTGTTTTCTCTCTTATACTTTTACGATCCCCACAAACCGTGTACCTTAGTCTGATTAGAGTTATCTTCATACATCATGCACTTTCACACATGTTGCCTAACAGAGATGACAACTTTGGTTCAATGGGTCAATCCATGCAATAGTGTAGGTCGAGTTGCAAAATACAAGATATAATACATAGAAATTCATAATACCAATATCTGTATTTCTTGTCTAATTTGTCAAATAAAACCTACTTCCCTTATGGATGACTACACGATTATAACGATCTTGATTTGACCTTAGCGATGTGAGTTTGTGTTATTGCCATAACTTTCCCTTCTACTACAGGAAACAATTGTGTGATGTATATAGAGAATCCTTGTCGAAGCTACATTTTTTGGGGACTGATACTATTTTGGTTATAAATACCAGACTTGTCCGGAAAGATCGTAGACACTGCAAATGATTACTTTTCCGTTTACAATTGAAGGACAAGACAATCATCCGTGTTTACGTGAATGTATATTATATGTAAATACAAGAAATTACAAATATTGCCACATAAATCATAAAACTATAACTTTTTTCTACAACTGGGTACCGGATACTGGGGCATTATTTTTATGTAAACCATGTCGGTTTGTTTCCACATTTTCATTGCTTCTCGAAATACTCACCGCTGCTTTTGGTGCATTTTCTCTCTTTTTCTACCTATATATATATATATATATATATATATATATATATATATATATATATATATATATATATATATATATATATATATATATATATATATATATATATATATATATATATATATATATATATATATAATATATATATATATATATATATATATATATATATATATATATATATATATATATATATATATATATATATATATATATATATATATATATATATATATATATATATATATATATATATATATATATATATATTTATATGAAACATTTCAGCGTACCATTTCCAAATTCCAATTATTTCATGAACGAAAATTCTGAAAATATCAATCCTTTCTTTATTGCAAGGCATCAATGACGTCCTGTACTACAGACGTTGAACGGTTATAAAGCTTGAGGATCCAGTCAGGGAATCATCGAAAATGGCTATTTCACCACCATTAAAGCATCTATGTCACTTGTACACAACGGCCCGGGACACTTGTGTCAGACATTCTGTTGAATTTATAGATTTAGTCGTTGCAGTGGGATCTCAGTGCAGACAAAAAAATAGATGTTCTGTGTCGTCGAGTTTTGCAATAACTAGGTTATAACACTTAAGTATTACTTTTTTTCAGATTTGCAGGCATTTACACATTCAAATGAACCGTAAAAGTAATCATTGATGTAAGAGATTCACATTTTTCTATCACACGATATTAGATATTTCTTAACATGCCGATTGTTAATCACAAACTACACCGTAGGACGAATCCTTTTGATTCACTGACCACATTTAATAAGGCCGTGTAGTACAAAGCTTTCTAAGAACTATTCAGAACAGAAAATGATCTTGAAAGAACTTCTTTATAGTAACAAAATGTATGCATTTCGTATTGCCCTGCGTTTGAGCTGAACTCAGCAGTCATTTTTCGACTATGGAATTGTACGTACAATATACCAATTATCATGCAATGAAGAGCATCTACCCCGAAATGGAATTTTAACTAATGAACTATACAAGTGTAAGCCTTTTTATATTTTGTAATAAAATCCGAAAGAAAAAATACAACGTCTCAGTGAAATTTATATCAACATTAATTGTACCATGTTTGTTATTAACTGACCCATGTTTGATAAGCAAATATTTCAACCAATAATTTACTGGACGTACATGTTCCTTTTGCAGTGAGTTGGAAGGTGGGACACACCATTTGAGTGACACCAGTTACTTCCGTATTTTACTTAAACTGGCCGCCCTGTGTTGGCATCGTAAATGAAATACAGTCGAATATGTTGGTAATGCCGTTTTCTGTATTTATTTGACAGTTATCGTATTGTATGTGCATTTCTGTAGTCATTTATATCATACATCATCGTCAGATATCTTGCGGCTTATATTTCCGGACAGGTGCACTATTTTTTTCTTGCTGGTTTGTAAGACATTTGACAGTGATCAGGCAGAATCAGATACCCATGCAGTGGCGGATCTAGGATTTCCGAAAAAGGAGGGGCCCAAATGGGTTTTGATATGAACTTCGGGTTTTCGGCAATATATTTATTGTATGAACATGCACCAATTGAGAGGAAACAAATAAATTTTAAAAATTAGGTTGAAGTGGCACTTTAAGATCCTTGAAATGTGGATCTCAAATTGTATCAAATTGCTATATCGACCATAGAACTTCCTCAGATACAATTTCAAACATTCCTCAATATATCCCTTTAAGAGTAATTTCGTGGCAAGAAGCCTCGCTCTCGGGACGAAATCGTCGTATGATAAGACGCTGCAGTCAAAAAATCATGAAATTGAAGAGTAGCATCAGGTGAAGTATCCTATTGCAATTAGGTTACAGATCGATATTTTGAAAAAAAAAAATGCGGATAAACCCACAAACGGCGTTTCAACATTTTGCAGTCACCCTTCTAAAACCCTTCTAAAATTGGGCATCCATGAACTTATTGAAACAAAATAACTCTACGTTATTTTCTTAAGATGAGTGCCGTGCAATTTTTACAGCGATGGGGGATTGTTTCTGGGGAAATTAATCATACGCATACTGTCTTATCATCGGCAGACAAACCATAAGCACTACGCGAGTATCTGTCGATATCCCGTGGCTTACCGGATGGGTCAAGACAGGCATGTGTGATATCGTACTGGAATCAGTATAGCACCAACATCGTTCTCTTCAAAGTTTATAGATGCTTCGATTGCTATACGTTCTGTTTTTACAGCAAATTAATTTAGAAAAAAAAAATAATAATAAACTACGAAAAATTACCCTTCAAGTGAGAAAACATAAATTAAATTGATCTCCAGAAATCGTCTTTTGAAAATTTCACCAAGGCATAAATTGTGCGGTTTTATGTAACTTGGCAAACTATATTACATTGTACTTT